>QLOD02152458.1:0-14875 GCA_003260245.2 Sideroxylon spinosum
AGATATTTAGTTAGTTAAAATAATTAATTTAATAGTAATTCTAGGGACTAGTTTTACAATTTTGAAGCATAATCACATAAGAGCAAATGACAAAAATAGGGGCAGGCCCAGATGGGGAATGGGGATTAATAGAAATAGAGGTGAGGGATTGTAATCCAGCTCGTGACTAGGTGGCAGAGGGAGGATATAACTAAAAAAAAAGATGCAAAAGAAGAAGGAGGAGCAATAAAGGGTAGTAGTACAGTGCTTGAGTAAGTTAAATTATCAGTGACAAGGGCAGCAGCTCCAGGTACCACTGGTTCATGAATGAGGATGGCATGGCCAATCTTTTTGCTTTGTTTATATCCTAAACACCAATATAGACTCCAGTAGCTTCCCCATCTTTTCTTCTAAATACTTGTCAGGCTTACGAAGTATTATCTCCCAAATCAAAAATAAACAATTAATCTTCATTTCATAAATAAAAGTTTAATACAAACCACTAAAACAATTTTATAAAAAATTTAAATGTAAGTAAATAAAAATAAATGAAGTTTTAATTCCTATGCTCAGGAAGTTCAGCATGCATTACCTGCATCACAAGATACAAGGGAATAAACACTAACACCACGTGTGCTTGGAACCCTAATAATTGTATAAATGCAATATATCCTAGCATGCTACTGAATGAAACATCTCTACACAAATAGCAATCCCAGGTAAGAAATTAAATTGATTTATTAATTCCTCTTTCTTACAATTTAATCATTTATTAACACCACATAACATATCAAAAGAAAATAATTTGATTTTAACGTACTATTACTTAGTTATCCCACAAAAACAAGAGCCTATCAAAATACACCATTCTTCAATGTCTGCTTGGTTCTCCCGTAGAAATAGGACCCAACCAATATATACCATCATTTGGTGTTCATTTCCTAGGCCAAAACCTTGGGAATATTTCTTAGGTTACTAGCATGTTGGACTTGAATACCACCACAACGCAGTTTTTGGGACTTTCAACCTTTAGGTACGTACACCCAATATTTTTAATACCTCTGACCCCAAACAAAACACATCAAATTTCATTTTGAACTGACATTAAGAAAATTCTTTTTAATAAAAGTTTTAAACCTCATTAATTGTCAATTCACCAACACATTAAATAAGACAAACTTTAATTTATTAAGCAAGTAACTTCACGGCAACAACCATAATACACTTATATACCTATATGTATATTCAATTAATGCACCAAAATTTTTAGCATTTGCTACACATTCAAATCAATCAAGTAATGATTTAATAAATAAATAAATTAATTAAGTAGAACCCAAATGATAATAAACGTACAGGGTTAATCACATATGCTCGTCCAATGGTATAGGCTCCATCTGAAACTCTACAAAAAGTTACACACTCTACAAATCTCTACAAACACAAATGACGAGACCATAAAATTTAAATTTTCTATTCCCTGCACAAAACACGAGACATTAACTTTTACAAATTTATATAATTTTACACAACTCCAAACACACCCATAATAGGAAAAGAAAAAAAAATGTTTTATCAAGTATCAATTTCAATCAAATCACCTGGGAGCATTATTTCACAATAGATCACACATATATATATATATATATATATATATTTAAAACCACATTGTCAATTGGTGAATTGAAGTCTGTAAAGCAGTCAATCAATTTATAATATATATATATATATATATATATGTTTTTTTTTTAAAATTGGTCGCCCCACATCTGATTTGTTACAAGCTTTATATATAGACACACTCTGATTTTGATTGACTCGGCCAAGAAGAAACAAAATAAGTAAAGACAAAGCACCGCTGGTAAATTAAAGGACATAGCACCACAACACAATAAAGAACACAACTGCCACTACTTGGGGTTTTTTATATTTTCTTTTTTACGCGAAAATAAATATAGCATATATATATATATGGCAGCTGCTTTTAACCCTAATAAATATAATTAATTACTTACCCTCCCCTATTAGTTTAAGAACAATATATATTTTCCTTAAATTTTTAAAATCCTATCAAAGATTACTAAAATTTAAACTTTTAAATGCAACCCAAAAATTTTAATTAACAAACTAAATTTATTAAAAAGAAATTATAAATCAAACTAAACTTGAGTCGTTACACCTTACCCCTCTTATAAAATTTCGCCCTTAAAATTTAGAAGATAACAAAAGAAAAAAAATCAAGAAAATAACTCAGGATATCGACTCTGTATCTCTGACTCACATTCCCATATTGACTCTTTAATACCATGGTGCTTCCACAATGCCCTAACCAAGGGAATAGTCTTTCTTTAAAAAACTTGCTAACGAGAATCTAAGATTTCCACTGGTTTTACTTCATATCTCATATCTTAGTCAACCTCAAGCTCGATCTAGTCCAACACATGCGAAGGGTCTGGGTTATACTTCTGGAGCATGGATACATGAAAGACCGCATGCACTCCCGAAAGCTGCAGTGGCAAAGCAAACAATATGCCACCTCTCCAACCTTAGACAAAACCTCAAATGGCCTGACATATATTAGGGATAACTTTCCCTGAAGCTGACCCTTCCATGGTAAAACTTTTAAGAACACATGGTCTCCCACCTTAAACTCTAATGGTCTCTATCTTTAGTCTTTGTCGAATCACTTTGACCTTCCCAGTCGTCTTCTGCGTAAACGTAGGCCCAATAATTGCAATTTCTCCAACCCTTAGCTCAACAGATAGAAGATCTACATGGCCTACCATACAAATCTTCAAAAGAAGCCATCTCGATACTTAATTGGTAGCTATTGTTATACATAAATTCAATCAAATGAACGTGGTTCTCCCGACTACCATGGAAATTAAGCACATATGTCGTGAGCATGTCCTCTAATGTCTGAGTTGTGCATTCCGACTATCCATTGGTCTAAGGATAAAAAGCAATACTAAACAACAACTCTGCCCATATGACCACTTGGAGACTCTACTAAAATCGAGAAGCAAAACGAGGGTCGACGTCCGAGACATTGGATAGAGAAGCTCCTTAAAGCCTCACAATTTCCTCAACATACAGTTTAGCCAAGACATCCACAGAGTCGATCAACTAAATTAATAGAAGTGAGCTGACGTTGTTAACCTATCCATTATCACCCAAATAATATCACAGCCCTTTGGAGATCTTAGCAAGCTAGAAATAAAGTCATCAAAATGTTCTTCAAATTTCATTCCAACACTGGCAAAGGCTATAAAACCCGTCGATCTCTAATGCTCGATCTTAACTTGTTGATAAATAAGGCATCCACTCACAAACACTGTCACATCTTTCTTCATACTTACTCAAAAGAACTGACGCGGTAAATCGTGGTACATCTTCGTACCTCCAAGATATACGACAAATTTAGGGTGATGGAACTCCCTTAGGGCCACATCTTGAATAAAAATATGCCCAAAAATTCTCCCCAGATACCTCAAACTGTTATCATCACCAATCACCCATCTTGGCACCTCATCAGAACTCAACAACGTAGCCCGAATAGCCTCAGATTCAACATCAGTCCCCTGAGCCTCAATCATATGACTCAACATAATTAGGTTAGTAGCTAAGGCACATAAAATAGTATGACTCTCATCTTCCTAAAACTCTAGATCAAACTCACCCAGACTTTCATCATCTCCCACTCTTGCACGGTAAGACCCGTTAAAGTACCACGAGTCTTTCGACTAAGTGCATTAACAACCACATTTACCTTACCAGGGCGATACCGGTGCTCAAAATCATAATCCTCTATGTACTCCATCCATCTCTTCTGCCTCAGATTCAAGTCCTTCTGAGTGAAAAGATATTTCAGGCTCTTGTGATCAGAAAACACCGTAAATTTCTCATGATACAAATTATTTCCCTAACTTTTCAAGGCATAAATGACTGCGGTCAACACCAAATCATGCATTGGGTAGTTATGCTCATGAGTCTTTAGCTACCAAGACCTATAAGCCACCATTTATCACCCTACATCAGCACACTGCCTAAACCTTCCCTGGATACGTCACAATAAACAAAGAAACCCAATCCCTCTCTGGGTCACAAACACTAGTGTAGTAATTAACCTTTTATTTAGCTTTTAAAAAGACTGCTCACACTTCTCATCCCAAACAAACTTGATCTCTTTTCGAGTCAACCTGGTCATCGGCCCAACTAATCTCGAGAAGTCACGGATAAATAGTTGATAATATCCTTCCAAACCTAGAAAGCTCCGAATCTCAAAAACTATTCTCGATCTCTACCAATCCATGAATGTCTTTACCCTAGATGGATCAACTGTAATTCCTTCCCTAGAAATAACATTATCGAAAAATTTCACCTTCTTGAGCCAGAATTCAAACTTGCTCAATTTAGCATAGAACTGGTGGTCTTTCTAGGTTTGAAGTACAATTCTCAGATGCTCCTCATATTCCTCCTCTAACGGGGAATAAACCACAAGGTCATCAATAAATACGACTACAAACTTGTCTAAATATCTACTAAACACCCAGTTCATCAAATCCATGAATATTGCAAGAGTATGAGTTAGTCCAAATGGCATCACCAAGAACTCATAGTAGCCATACCAAATTCTGGATGCTGTCTTGGGAATATCCTCCTACTTCACCCTCAACTGGTGGTAATCGAATCTCAAGTCAATCTTTAAGATAATAACAAAACCCTTCAGTTAATCAAACAAATCGTCAATTCTCAATGAGGAATACCAATTCTTGATCATGACCCAGTTCAGCCTCCGATAATCTATGTACATTCTGATAGTTCCATCCTTTTTTACTGCAAATAGTACTGGTGTACCCCAAGGTGAAATGCTAGGATGGATAAATCCCATAGAGCACAACTCTTCTATCTGGAATTTTAACTCCACCAACTCTATAAGTGCCATTCTATATGAGATTATAGAAATATGTTCTGTGCAAAGAACCAAATCAATCCCAAATTTAACCTCCTGCTCAAGCAGTAATCTAAATATATCATCCGAAAAAACTTTTGGAAATTTAGAAACGACCCATGGTAACTCAACTTTGTCACTATCTTTATCTTCCAAGGTTATATAAACAAACATGCTGCATAAGTCAACTTATCATTGCCCATCTAGAAAAGGCAAGATATGAGGACTACAACGATCACCAAAAAATCGCATCTGATCTCCCTTAGGAATAAAGAGAGTCACCTAGCCCTTAAAATAATCTATCATTGCCTGGTAGACTGAAAACCAGTTCATACCAAGAATCACATCAAAACTCCCCATGTCTAGCATAATCAGATCAAAAAATTGATAAGTGTTTATATCCCGAAGCCTTATCCCTGATAGTGATCGCACAACTCTTATAGACTCGATTCAACATAAATGATCCCCTATTGATGTTTCAACTTGTAATGGTAGAATTTTAATGTAGACATAAATTTTACGGCGATAAATGAGTGAGATGCTCCTGTGTCTATAAGAACTATGGATTTAGTAGCATGATGAGAAAGGTACCTCTAGTCACTGTAGCCTCTACTCGTCCATTATTCTGGGTCAGAGTAAAAACTCACTCCTGAACTGGCACTATCGGTGGCCTACACCCCTTTTGGCCCTGTTGGGATCCACCTTAAGCTCCCTGATACTGTTGAAGCCCATCTAGAACACCCATCTGGTACTACTGTGCCCCACTATAAATGCTCTTTTGAAATTGAATCTGCACTGATTGTTATCCTACTAGCCTATTACTCTATACTGATTGAGCTAGTTATGGAGGTCTTATAGCACCGCCATTATTTTACCTTTACAGGTAACATCTTTACACATGGCTCGGTTGATCGCAATTATAAAAAATCTTTACCTCAACTTTATTTTCAGATCCGGCCCACCTTTGAAAGGATAATTAAACTGGCGATACCTAGGCTGTCTGCAACTATGATAAAAATAGGATTCTGTGTAGGAATCCTTGTTAAAATTACTGAATTTGTGCCCTATATAATTTCCTCTCTGTCTTTTCATAGATCTATTATCCTATTGTGAAGCCCTACCTTATTTAGCTTCAGTTTGTACTCTGGTATCTATCAAATTCTTCTCTATTGCCATTGCTCAATCAACTAGAACCTCATATTCATTAAGCCCTAATGGCACTATCTGATCCCTAACTACAGGTCTCAACCTTTCTAAAATTGTCTACAATTAGTGTGTTTAACAGACACCTACTCCCTAGCATATTTAGCCATTGACGTATATTTACGCCCATAACTCAACATAGATATCAATCCTTGAGTCAAATTCAAGAACTTAATAAGCTTGGCATCTTTCAGAGACTGTGGGAAGAAATATTCTCTAAAACGCTCCTTGAAGGCATCCCAAGTAAGCGTAAATGCACCATAAGACTCCTTCACAGTATTCCACTAGTCTGCTGCAGTCCTCTCTAGTTGGAACGTAACAATTAAGACTTTGGTCTTATCTTCGTTTAACTGCATAAGTTCAAATATCTTTTCATTTTCGTGTAAAAATTTCTCAAACTCTTCAGTATCTGTTATACCAAAGTAAGTAGGAGGCTTCATCTTCTTGAATTTCTCATATGGAGGTTTAGGTTAGCTATTTGCATTCCCTCAACAAACACTGCAACCAATTGTTGCATCCACAGCTGTGGATCTACCATCCCAGGTTGCAATACACTTGGTGCTTTAGATTACACCTCTATCATGTGAAACACTCTTAATGGAACCTCTACTCCAGCCCTAACGTGAGATCTCTATTCCTATGACACTCCTACAGTAGTAGGAACATAATCAAATGGAGCTTTATGGCCCTACCTAGCCTGAATTCCTTAGCCTCGGCCCCTACAACAACCACGTCCCTCGCCCCTGCATCTACCTCCACCTCTATCTCTATATCTACCTCTAGCACCTAGAATGACACGCAGTGGCATACTCTTAAAAAAAAAAAAAATTAATAAAAGAATATGCCAAGATTAATTCCGTATCAATCGAAGCCCAACAGAATATCAATATTACACATCACAAATAAACATATTATCATATAATCACATAACATCTAAAAAACAAACTACCCATTGTCCCTAAGTATTCTAAATCTAAGCTCTAATACCAAGTTGTCACGCACTGAATTTCAAAACCCGAGTACATGAACAAAAAACACATATTACACCGTTTAATAGCTTTTTGTGTCCCACATCAGAGCCATACAAACATACTAAAAAGAAATGAAATTCATACTTTAAATTTAAATAAACGCCTTAGTTAAAACCAATTAGGCAACAAAACTCCAAAAACTAAGCCCAAATAATCTCCTAAATCTATCTTCACCTCACAAATAGAGGTTTACAACAAACTACTAAAACAATTTTATAAGAATTTGAATATAAGTAAATAAAAATAAATAACGTTTTAATCCTCTACTCAAAAGGTCCAGCACACGATTCAAATTCATTACTTGTATCACAAGCTATAAGAGGATAAGCACTAACAACATGTATACTCGAAACTTTATTAATAATATAAAAGCAATAATATCCTAGCATGCTACTAAGTGAAACATCTTTGCACAAAAAGCAATCTTAAGTAAGAAATTAAATTTATTTATCAATTCTTCTTCCTTGCAATTTAATCATGTAGTAATACCACATAACACATCAAAAGAAATAATTTGATTTTAAGATACTGTTGCTTGGTTATTCCGTAAAAACAGTATCCAACCAATGTATACCATTCTTCGATGTCCCTTTGGTTGTCCCGTAGAAACAAAACCTAACCAATATACACCATCACTCGGTGTCTGCTTCCTAGACTGAAGCATTGAGAATAAAATATGCCATCCTTAGGCATCTGCTCATTCATAGGTTACCAGGCTACTGGACTCGATTGCCACCTTTACGTTTTGAGACTTTCAACCCTTAGGGCCCGTTTAGATGAAGGAAAAGGTCCCCTCCAAAACTTTTACCCCCTCATAAGTGTGGGTCCCATATTTTTACCATTATTTGGATAACAAAATTTACCCCCTCTTCCCCCTCTTAGCTTTCCCCTCCCCTTAGCTTTCCCCCCCTTTGGGGATAATTTTTAGGCACCCCCAGGTTAGCTAAAAGTTATCCCCCTTTAAGTTCCTTATTTTTTACGTTTTTAACTCTCGTTAACAGTATTGTTAATTTAATCAAAATAAATATAATGTTAATAAAAAATAATAGATAAGCCAACAAGTCAAAATAAATATAATTAAAAAAATTAGAGAATAACTAACCATTCAAAAGTATATATTTAAAAAAAAGTTCTTTAAATAAATTTATAAGAAATTAAATTTTCAATGAAATAAGTAATACAACTTCAAATTGTCCAAAAATAATTAAATAGAGTTGGTTTTGAAATTTAATATTTAATTTAATGAGTAAGAAAGTTTGGGACACCACAAGGGCAAAAAAGTCATTTGACTACTTTTTCCATTATTCACCCCCTCTTATTTATAAAACATCCAAACCAAGTTAAAAGTTATTCCCTCCATAAACATCACATCAATGTGGGCCAACCCTCCAAAAATAATACCCCTTCTAAAACTTATCCCCTGAAATTTTGGTAGGTACATATACCTGATATTTTTCGTACCCCTCAACCCAAACAAACACATCAAATTTCATTTTGAACTCACATTAAATAAATTCTTTTTAACGAAAGTTTTAAATCTTATTAACCATTAATTCACCATCACATTAAATAAGACAGACTTTATCCTACTAAGCAAGTAATTTCATGGTGACAACAACAATACACTTATATACCTATATGTATATTCAATTAATGCATTAAAATTTTTCGCATTCACTGCACATTCAAATCAATCAAGTAATGTTTTAATAAATAAAAATAAAATTAACAAGAGCCTAACTGCCAGCAAACGTACAAGGTTAATCACATGTGCTCCTTCAATGATTTAATAGGAAAAGAAAAAAGAAAATTTTTATAGAGCATCAATTTCAATCAAATCACCTGGGAGCATGATTTCACAGTAGATCATATATATATTCTTAAAACCACATTGCGGTGAATTGACGTCTGTAAAGCAATCAATCAATCCATAATATGTATCTATGCATATATAGTATATAAAAAGACCATCTCTTACCTAATTTGCTACAAATTTATGGGGGAGTTTAGTGAAAAAAAATTAATAAAAAATTATAGTTAAAATATAAATATTTTATATATAAGTGATAGATAATAAATTTTAATTGAAAAAAATTATAATTTTTATAATTTTTGATAAATTTTAATGGTAACAAACAGGACCTATATGTACACAAACTCTGACTTTGATTGACTCGGCCAAAAAGAAACAAAGCAAAAAGAGACAAAGCACTGCCAGTAAATTAAAGGATAGTACCGCAGTACAATAAAGAACACAGCCGCCACAACCTAGGATTTTCTATATTTTTTTTCCGAAATAAATATAGCATATATATATATACATGGCCACTTCTTTTAACCATAATAAATATAATTAATTACTTACCCTCCCCCAATAGTTTAAGAAAAATATATATTTTTCCTAAATTTTTAAAATCCTATCAAAGGTTACCAAAATTAAAGTTTTAAGTGTAACCCAAAAAATTTAAATAACAAACTAAATTCGGATCATTATAAAAAATGAATAACTTTTACAGATCATTTCAATGGAGAGAAATAAAAAGAAAAGAAAAGATTTTAAAATTTAACTCTTGTTTATGAGTTCTTTTGAGAAAGAAAACACAAGAAACAGGAACAAAAGATACTAATTAGTTTTTAAAATTTTCATCATCTCAAAAATGAACAAAAATAGATAGAAGAGAAAAGTTGGTTAATGAAACTTTTAAAATGACACATGTACCTATGAAATAAAGAATAAAAATTACAAATATATGCTAGTGCAAATTAAATCTTTTTAAATGCATCACTTTGAAAGATTTTTACTAGTTTTTTCAAACTTTATCGCCCCTAGTTTTCACAACCTAGGTAAGTTTTTTTTTTTTTTTTTAAAAGTCCTACTCTACATTTTTATCTTCTTTTTTTTTTTTTTTTTTGTTCAATCACATTTCAAGGTTTTGGTGTCATCCTCCTTATATATATATGTGTGTGTATTCTAACCATTTCAAGGTACTTTTTTTTTTTTAATAGTCATATTCTTCATTGAAGTTTCTTTCTTTTCTTCTTTTTTTTAGGATTATTATTTGCATTTTTGTGCAACAATTCTCATTTTTTTATTTTTTTGCTTGATGTACTAATAATTTATTTGTTAATAATATAGAGAGATTTGTTTATTAATAATATAAAATTATAACAGTAAAATAATAATAAATATTTTCTTTCTTTTCCATTTCTTTTTAACTTACAAAAAAGAAAAAATAAAATAATTATTTTTTCTCTCAAACTTTCAAATAAATAAAAAAAAATTATTATTATTTCTCTTCTATCCTAATTAATATTTTTTTTTCTTTTCAATCTTAAACTCAAAAACGGAACATTAGAGGTTTTCGAAGATTTTGAAGGGTATATATTAAATAAAGCCAAAGTTGATATAATTTTTGATATTATTAATATTATTAATAGTTATGGTATAATAGTAATGTTTAATTAATAATTTGTAATATAACCAATATAAATTACAAAATATCTTAATATAAAATTTTATTATAATGCTTAATTATAATTAAAAATAATTTAATATATACACTAAAATTCAATATATTATAGTCATATATTAAAATTATATATCATAATTATATTTATATATTTATTTGTTACTCACCAAGCACCAACAACCAAATGGAAATTTTATCTTTCAACCCCCCCCCCCAAAAAAAACAAAAAAAAGAGTCAATGCCAATTGGACGGTTCAATACGTAAGAAATTAACCCACTGTTAATATTAAAATCGCAAGTACACACATTAATTGTAGACCTGCAACTTCTTCCGCTTTCTTCGCAAAAAAAAAATTAAAAAAATGGATTGAGGAGTCCTAAGGTTGCATTTAAGCTTCAGGGATCTGCAACTGTTTCAATTAATGTAAACTGCTTGATCTAGTCCTTCAATTTAAAAAATACAATTTTCAATTAAATCAATCAATAAATAAAACATTAAATGATTAAAAAAAAAAGAAAGAAAAAATTTTAAATGATGAAAAAGAAAGGAAGAAAGAGAAAAACTAAAGATAAATAAAGATATAGTAAATAAATATAAATAAAGATAAGAACTAAATATGAATAAAGATATAATAAATTTCTAATTATTTTTTTAAATTTAAATTTATATTAAAGATATATGAAAATATAATAAAATTTTATTTTCAAAGATATTTTTAATTTATATTAATTTAAAGTTTTGATTATTTACTTATCTTTAGTTATTATCTTTATTTTTATATTATTGTTATATTTAATTTTATTCAGTTGTTTATCATAGTCTAAAAAATTACTATATCATTATTTATCTTTAATATAAATTTAAATATTTTTAAAAAATAAAAATAATTAAAAATTTACTATATGTTTATTCATATTTAGCTATTGTCTTTATTTATATTTATTTGCTATATCTTTACTTATTTCTTTCTCTCTTTTTTCTTTCATCACTTAAAATTTTCTCTTTCTCCGTTTCTTTTCATGATTTATTGTTTTTCTTAATTGATTGATTTATCCCTTCAAACAGTGTGAAAATTGTATTTTTTAAATTGAGAAGTCAGATCAAGTTTGAAATTTAACTTCAGATCCATAAACTTTAAAAAGTAACTTTAGACCCTAATTCAAAATAAAATAGTAATAATAATAATAAATAAATAAATAACACTTCCCGTTTCTCAATCAGGTAGTCAACGCTAATCTCTCTCTCTCTCTCTCTCTCATTTTCTTTCTTTTATCCATCTCACTCCTCTGCATAATTCTCAGCACAAAGTGCGCCTTTAATTCAATTTATACAAATTTTCTGTATGCGTATAAGTTTATACAACATGATAACCGCAGATAGATTTTTTTTTTTATTTATTTATTTGATAATCTTACAATGATCGTGCCGTATCTAGAAATTTGAAAACGTTAGGCAAAACTTTTAAAAAGACTTAATTCTTTATCTCATTCTTTAAGACTTAATTCTTTATCTCATTTTTCTAATCATTTGAGTTGTAAAATTATTTATTAAAAAATTCTAAAATATTAAAATCAAGTAACCGAAAAGAATGAGTTGATATGTCATAAATGTTGATAATAACTATTTGATATGTTATTGTAAAGATAAGGATTAAATTTAAATGATGATACCAAAAAGATAAGAAATGGATTTGTCAAATGAAATAAATCTAAGAATCAGATTTGGATGATAATTTATCAATAGATAAGAATTGAGTATATAAAATGAAAAGTATTAGAGTTGAATGATAATCCTCTTAATACAACGTAGGTAAATATTTGATGAAGATAAGAATTAGATTTGTAGGATGAAATGAAACGAAGATAAGAATTGAACTGTGTTAAATTTGGATTTTGATGATGAATATTGATATAGATATATATGATTTAATTTTTGATATAAATATATATGATTTAATTTTTGGTTTAGTGTCTATCAAAATTAAAAAAAAATATTTAGAAATAAAATAAAAAATAAGATAATTATGAATGTATAGATAGAATCGTAAAAAGTTTATATTTTCTCTCTTCATGGTTGTCAAGATCAAATCTTAAATAAATTAAAAAAAATTAGTACATTAATAAAATTTTGATATGTTTAAATATTATTTAATATTTTTATTACTAGTAAAAAATTTTTATAAAATTTAATTCTTTTTTTTCTTTTTTTTTTTTGGGGTGAAGGTGACCCCCCCATGCGATAATCTCTGCATACGTGGAAGTAACTGCAAATTCATTGGTCGGATCAACGTACAGGAGCAAATGTATATAATGTTCTAGCTGTGGTGGGGCCACCCTCTCATAACGCCGCCTGATTTAAGACTATGTTTGATATGGAATTTATTTTTATTATCTATTTGATATAAAAAAATAAATTAGAATACTATTCAACGAAAATAACTATTTTCACATGAAGTATAAAAACGAACCATTCCATTGTAATCAAAATTTGATTTAAATTTTTAAAAAAATAAAAAATAATAAACAAGCAACTATTTTGTAATAAAAATTCTCTCAATTACTCTCTTAGATTATAAAATGACCGTTTTAATTTTCAATCTTATTTTTGAACAAGTACGAACTAGAGTTACAAAATGATTATTTTATCCCTATGTCTTTTTTTTTTTTTTCAAATTCCTATTTTAAGTTTCTGAAAGACTAATAAAAATATTTATTCATATTACTTAATAATTAAGCAAATATTGATCTGATCCAAACTTGGATTTCCCGGTCCCTCCTCCTTTCGTTGGGTGATCCTTATGTGGGGGGTGCATCATCGGAAATCAGGCTTAAAGCTCTCGCCTCACCAATGAGCCGATGCCTAATAGCTACAGTCATTTTTATCAAAAAGAATAAGTTTAACGACTTTACCAATCACTCACCCTCGTATTAGAAGATTCTCTACCTTGTGGTCGATATTCCATTCCCCTTAGTCGTGGGTACTCGTTCTATTTGGATTTGAATGGGTTGAATTCATTTTTTACCCAAACTTTTATTTTTGGGCCTCAACAAGTTTAAAAACTATATATCGATGAATTTCTTAATAAGTAATAAAATTTTATTTAAATCTAAACTTAAGTTGTAAAATAACAAATTTATCCATAGGCCATATTTTATCCAGGTTTGCATTTTAAGTTGCCCAAATAGTTAAAAAAAAATATCTTTAACATATTTCTTAATATTTAAACAAATTTCAGTCCAATCTGAATTTAAATTATAAAATGGTTATTTTGAATCTGGGCTCATTTTTTGAGCTAAATTCGTATTTTAGGCATCTCAAAAGATAAAAAAAATATTTGTTAATATATTTTTCAATAGTGAGGAAAGTTTTGGCCTAATTCAAGTTTAAATTGTAAAATAACCATTTTACCTCCGTATTATTTTTTTAACTCAAATTCGAGATTCAAAAATAAAGTTTTTTTTTATAGTTTTTAAAAATTAATATTAGTAATTTTTATTATATTTTATTTTAATTCATTATATTTAAAAATTATAATCAAATTATAAAATTTTAAATGCCTATTCTATTCCTATTAATTTCACACTGGTAAACAAAAGAATGGAATAAATACTTTATTTCATTCGCACTTGCATTCTATTCCCACCTCTTATTTCATTCCATTCTTTTTCATTCTCATATACCAAATATAACCTTAGTTATCTGCTTTTCGTTCAAAGACCCGGGCGATTAAAATTATTTGTAGCCCGCTGTAATTAAATTTTTCTATACGCGTCAATCCCTCAACAATATCCCTCGTGTCATGCAGTATTTCACATATTATCTTCTCGTGTGTATAGTTTTAATCAGGGCATTTAATACGATGAGTTACATATTGTGCTTAGTTTAGCTCAAGACAATAAATGTGTAGCTCCATATAATATACTTAGGCTTGATTTGGTAACCAAAAAAACTAGTTTTTTTATAATTGGTTAGTAGCTAACTTTTTTATATTTGGGAAGAAAAAAAAAAAACTAGCTTTTTAATAACTAGATTTTTAACCTCTTGTTGATTTGACATTTTTGTCCTTGAAGATTTAAAAGAAGATTAAAATGTAAGAGGGTAACTTTGGTAATTTAAAAAAAATCCAAAAGGCTAGTAGTAGGTAACTGAACTACCAACTGAAGGTTTCCAAACAGAGCCTTAAAGAATATACATATAAAGAATATACAAAAATATAAAGTAATAACAAAAATAATTGTGA
>QLOD02152575.1:7560-32970 GCA_003260245.2 Sideroxylon spinosum
GAGTGTGAGTGTGTGTGTGTTTGTTTTTCAATATCTGTACCCACAATTCAAAATCTAAGTTAATCATAAAAAATAGATTCTATAATGTAGGGACTCAATCAATGCTAAATATTTGGAGTTCACAAAGAATGTGTCACAAAATTTAATTATCACCTGAGCACAATATCCATGAGAACAACCATACCTAACTCATGAGCTCTATCTATCATAGACTTGAGATCATCAGGAGTTCCACAACGACTGCTTGGTGCAAAGAAATTAGTGACATGATACATACGACACAAATATGAAAAATGCATTTTTGTAGTAGAGCTTAGAAGTGAAGGAAATTGCAATAAGATTAAACAAACAAGAACCTATACCATAAACTAGTGACAAATTACCCAAAGCTATCATAATATGAATATTCTTGGATAGCCATGATCTGAACAGCATTATAACCGAGCCTTTTGATTCGAGGGAGCTGATCATCACTAAAGTTGACATACGTGTTTATAATTGGTTCCTGCCATCTCAAGGTTAATAATATTGTCAAGACTAAGAAAACCTTTATAACATGAAAGACAAAAGGACGAGCCATGAAAACATCTTTTTTTTTTTTTTTTTAACAATGTAAGATAAAATGAAATATACAAAAACTTCAGTACATACCCCTGTAAATACAATGAGCTCAATTCACCTACAAATACAATGAGCTCAACTCAACAAGCTTGGAGAAGACTCATAAGCAGAACAAGAAGCCAAAAAGATCTTAAAAACTTAAAATCCTAGAAGCCAGATCAAATTATAAGCTAAAATCATAGCTTAACATACACATCATTTCAATGTTTATAAAACATCAAAATAACATTTCACATGATGCCAAATCAACACCAAAAGCAATAAAAACCCGCTAGAAATGCAAATTGTCGGCCCCGTTTGGTAATATTTTTGTTTTCTATTTTTCTGTTTATATTTTTAAAATTTTGTAAATTAACAACAAAAATGTGTTTGTTATATTTGTTTACGTTTTTTTGTTTGAAAAAAATGAAAACATAAATATAAAAACGTAAACAAAAAATGTGTTTTCACTCTTTTTTTCTATTGCAAATATTTTTATCAATTTTAACACTTTATCTATTTTTGTCGCATCATATTTAAATAAATTATTTTATTCAAATATTTTATTAAAATCAAAATTATTTTTAATAAATAATTAATTTAATTTAATTTAATTAATAATTAATTTAAAATTAAATTAAATTATTAAAATTAATTTAATTAATTTAACTTAAATTGACTAATCAATTAATTTAAAATTCAATTTAATAAATCATATTTTTAATAATTAATTTAACTTAAATTTAATTTATTTAATAATTAATTAATAATTAATTTAATTAACAGTTAATTGATAATTAATTTAATTTATTTAATAATTAATTGATTTAATTTAATTTAATACTTAATTTAATTTTATTATTTTTTAACTAATATTAAATATATTTTATTAAATTATTTTTAATAAATATCATAGTTACATTATTTACATTATTATGAAATATATCTCAGTAAATAATATAATGAAATTATAACTAATTAAATTATTTTATATTCATTGGATTAAATAATATAATTATTTTATTTTATTCAATTATTTTAAATAAATAATTAAATGAAATTAATATAATTAAACATGACCTTTGCCTCCATAGATCTAATGGAGTACATAACCCTAAATAGATTTGATTGACGTCATCAAATACATATAACCGATCCCACCTGATGGAAAATGCTTAGTTTGGTTTGATTTGGTTAAATCAAAATAAAATATATTTCGTAAATTCTATTAAATATTTAGAAACTAATAAAATTTAATATTTTATGAAAATAAAAAAAATAATTGTAAACAAAATTGCATTTCCAAACATAGTTTCAGTTTTCATTTCAGGAAAAAAAATGACAACTATAAACAAATTAATATAAACAGAAAAACGATAGCGTTACCAAATGGCCCGTAATAATCCAATTCAAGGAATCATCATAAATTCAGCATGAATCAATAAATTGGAACCAATCCAATAGCAACTCAGTATAGGTAATTTTCCAGTGCACAAAATCATCCAGCAAGCTCAAAACAGCAGTGCACACGTAAGCAGAGAACAGCCATTCAACTTCCCAAACAGTAAACAAGAGAGATCAAATAGCAGCCCAAGCAGACATCAGTAATGGGACTAGTTACAATGCAGAAAATCAGATAGCAGTTTCCCGCATATGAAGCGCCCATAACTCAGTTAACCCAATTATCTAAAGCAGCCATACACTAGCATTCAACATGTAAGCAGACTACAGCAGGTCCACCGAACTATAAGGAGCTTCATCCTTTAAACACGCAGCAACAAAAACAATGAGCATGAAATACATTCCAAGAGAACTCGTTTCTTCCAAATAATTCTATACCAGCAAATACATCGTGCCTTAGAAAAAGCAAGGAAGATCCATCCGGCAGCAATCAAAGCAGCCATCAGCCCATAAGCATAGAACTAGACAAGGCCAGGTGGAATTTTACAGTCCACAACCCAGAAACCAACAGAGCCAAAAGCCACAAGCAACAGTACAGTCCACATAAGCATGCAGCAAGAAACTCACAAAAACAGAAGGCCAATGTATCACAAAGCATACAGCAAAAGACAGTGTAAAACCATCCCTTGGAAAGGAAATAGTAGCAAACAACCAACAGTGAATGGCAACCAAAGAATCAGCTATCAAGTATGCATTCGGTCTCCTTTGTAGGGTACAAGAAAACCCTTTCTATTTGGATAAGCAGCGTCGACGAGGTAGTATTTTTCTACGAAGAGAATGAAATAGTGTTCTTAATGTTTATCATATGTACAAGTACAAAAATTGATATGGGAACAAATAACATAAGTTAATGTACCTCCAGATGGGTGTGGAAAATTTTCGGTGGGGGTTGAGACAACTGTTTTAAATACACGGCTATCGTGCATACTTCCTTCCCATCCGCACGATATGAATGTGAAATACTGATCGAAATCACATACAGCCATTATGTTTTGTGTGAATCCATCCTTTCTACAACAGAAGGAAATCTGTCTATCAGATGGAGGCGAACAAGCGACATGGGTCCCAACTAAAGCTCTAATGCAATTCTACAGCAAGCAAAGCAAATCGTTTAGTTTGGTGAGTGGTGAGGTTAAGACAACAACAAAATAAAAACTCAAGATCATACCCTGAATGGGCGATATCGGGCACGGTTGAAAAGAGGTTTTTAACTTTCAGATTGCATATCACGTGCGTATTGTATATAGTCAACTGTGCGACACTTGACAGCATTTAAGGAAATGCGAAAATGCCGTGAAATGGTCTCACCCGAGTGTTGAAAACGCTCCTGCAGTTGCCTGTTTCACATGTTATGCGCCAACCTATGTAAGAAGATTGCAACGCACTCTTCAACCGATAGCAACGCATTGGGCGCTTGATGCAACCCATATTTTGAGGTGAGTTCTACGTACAAAGTCCTAAAGACATGAGGTTTGACGTGGCAAGTATCATAAAGTCGTTGTGGATGCCCCCTTAATAATTCTTGGACCCAAGTGTGTCCAGAGAATGCAGACGTGTGGCACGGTTGCTTAGTTAAGAAATGCCTATAGTAGTCACAAGCAGAGATAACTGTGGAGGCCACTATTGCATCCGTTTCTAACTCATCCTCAACTACTGCTTGAATTAAAGAAAGAAATGGGGAAGTACCATCACCATTCCCCATCGACATGCTAAGAGGCTTGTGGTAGCATTATCTGACCATGTTACAGAAGCAATGAAACAAATGAGAAAAATATGACATATACATAGAAGTAATACAATAATACAACTTTTAGGATACAAACGATATGAACATCACAATAGGAACACAGTGAGTGAAATTGAAATAAATGAAAAAGATACAAGAGTTAAATCCGTCCAATAAAGTACATCAAAGAAGTAAACAATACAATAGCATAATGAGTTTCATATCTCATTGTGGGGGAAATAAAGACCGGAAAAAATCCTCCGGCGTAGTTGGAGGGTTATTGGGGTAGGAGGGAACTCTAGATAACTGAGGCGGCGGTGTCCCATATTGAGGTATAGGCAACATATTCAGATGATCTTCTTTGCTTTTCACATATTGCAACCAATTTAGCTTCTCCTGGTCATTCGGCTGTGACATGAAGCATTCCCTATTGACTGAAACCTTGAAGTAGTTAATTGCCCAATAATAAGGCTCTGAACGGATAACAACACCATCAATGGTCAATAATTTTGTAACGCAGTCGTTAATCCCACAACCCCGAGCGCTAAAGAAATGCGAACCTCATCGCCCTTCTTTTGCACCACATCAGCCATACGGTCAATGGCGTGACCAAACGAACGAGTTTGGCTTTGATGGCGTCGTCCAACACTATACCCTTCATCCATGTCATCTGCCTCTGGCCTTGTTCGTTTCCCACTGCCTGAGCTTATGCCCACTCCTTCTGCAGCGTACATATTCGGTTCTTGAGGTGGAGGTGTACCACCGGATGCAACAAATTCTTGTTCATTTGGGGCGTCGGAACCCAGGCCAAGGTTAGGACCATCTGGTGTGGCGGTTGGTGTCCAATGAAACTCCCCTATTGCAGTGGTTGCATGAAACTTTCTCCATCAACTCCATGTGCTCTATTCCCCTCTCCCTGAATTTGGTGACAAGGGAATTCACCTGAACAATCATAAGGCACCCATTCCTTGTGAGAGAAATATTGAACTAAAATCACACCGGCATTAATCTTAGTAAAAATCAATGTTGAGTAGCGGGAGGCTGTTATAAAGTGATGTCACAGAAACACACCTGTTGCATTTGAGCCCACCACTCATTAGGAGCATCCCAAGTATTCCTCTCATAGTTCCAACCCATTCCGGTCACATGAGATTTAGTGTTTTTTAACTCCATCCATGCCCACCATTCTCTTTTCAGAAGATCTACTCTACTCTTTATTTGAATTAAAGATAGAGAAAAGCCTGTTCTATTGTTAAAATTTTCAAGAAGCCGTTCATAGCCTTAGGGAGACATCTTATTTCCCCTTCTGTAACCCTCATCTATTAACTGTGCCATCAGAACCAATAAGACCCTAACATGTTGGTAATCCCATTTTGCCGCTATACGATTCTACCCTCGCCTCCGAGAACTAGAGCCATTCTCTATCCTAGGAATTTGTGTTGGTCACGTGGTGGGTCTTGTGAGCCCGGGAAGTCCATCAAGCAACTGATATACTCCAAGTTCAAGGCATATATGTGAGGTAAAATGAAAGTGTAAAATGTGCATATAGTGTTGGAAACAATCAGGGTGCAAGAACAGGCCCCATTGGGCCTTGTCCGTTGCTAAAAAGGTAAAATTTCCATCCATTGGAACGGATTGTGTGGGCTCGTTAGAACGCCTGTGGGTGTAAACCAAAACAACAACGACAATGAAGAAAAAGAAGAAAGTAGGAATGAGGAAGATCATCGATCTCACCTCAAAACTCGATCTACGTCCTGGTGGAACGACATTTTAAGTCACTAATCATATAAGGTTGAAACTAAAACGTTCCTAAAATACATACCGTTGAGTGGTTATTTGCCGACGACGTAGGTTGGACTGGGTTTTGGAGCGGACAGATCATCGCCTAAGGTTGTATCTCCAACCGTTGCACTGCGATTCGCCTTCTTTTGCCGAACTCCACAGCCAATAACGTGATTGGGAGAAGGTATTCTTGATCGTTGGAGCTAGTATAGAGGAGTTAATTTTTGATTTCTGATAATATGGGAAATATGCAGAATCTCTGCCATGGCTATCCAAGCAGAGGGAGGTCATTTCACCACCATGGGTGTGGAAGGAAGGCTTAAACGGCAACGTTTTAGCCACTGTTTGAGACCAAAAAACCCCAAACTTGGATACCACTCCAAACGGCCAAAAGCAACAAAGGTTGTCAGCTTTTGACTTTTTTTTTAGAAAATTTGAGGCTCCAAACGCAGCCTATAAATTTAATCACACCCCTTATTTGAAATTAGTATTTATCTATGCGTAAAGGCTTGCAAATAAATAAATATATAAAACTAAAGTTAAAATAAAAATTTATAGTATAACATGTAAAGATAAAAATTACTAATAAAACAATTAGTAGCCAGTTATTTAAAACAAACAAAGAGATATTAACAATATGGAATAAAAATTAAAGTAGGATGAACAATTATAGAAAAAAAAATTTAAGCGAAAAAATTAATAAAAAAAGAGGAAAAAGATTCAGAAGCTTAAACAAATAAATACATTCAGAAAAGAAACTGAATACATATAATAGAATTGCAAGATGGAACATGATAAGCAATAGTAAGTGCTTTCTCTGTGACTTGGATGATGAAAACTTAAAACATCTTTTTTTCTCATACTCTTTTTCAAAAAAAAATATGGAGTGTTATATGTAACTTATATGATATCCAAAGTCAAAAGAAAAGCTAGGAGAGAGAAATCCAATGAACCATTAGCAAATTCAGCAAAGACACTTTTGCTAACAAGCTATGTAAGCTAGTTGGTTTATTATAATCTATCACATATAGATTAAAAGGAATATTAGAGTCTTAAGAGGTATCTCTACAAATGTCGACAACATAATAGTAACTATAAAGCTGAACTTAGAAGTAGACTAATGCAAAATATGAAAAAATGTACTTTTGATGACGGTACCTTGGGCTCTAAATGAGAAATTCTAGTGAATGTATATAAGTTATAACTATTCTTTTGTATATCGGGGGTATGCCCCCTTTAATAGTTGTAATATTTACTCCTATTAATTTAAAATATCTTATCTATCAAAAAACAAAAGTACATTCAAATGGTATTTTTACATAAATTGAACCCAACTATATCATCATTTTCATAAAATAATTATAAGAAATTAATGACTAAATAGAATTCATTAGGTCTACAATTATTGGCTAAATAAAATTTTTGCATTTAAGTAAAAAAGAACAAAAAAAAAAAAGTGTCTCACACTTGCCTTCTACACTTAAAAGCTAAAAAAATTCATTAGGTCTACAATTAATGGCTAAAAAAAATTTTTGCATCTAAGTAAAAATAAAAGGTATTAGTAGAAGAAGGCAGTTCATATAAAAAAAATTAAAAATTTTGTCAATACACAAATATTAATTAGAAGAGGGAGAAAGCAAAATATAATTAATAAAAATTATAGTAATGCTTAATTAATAAGTTTTAGTATATATAATATTTTAATATAAAATTTTGATTATAACATCTGATCGTAATTAAAAATAATTTAATATACTTAATTAAAATCGAATATATTATCTATACAAAGCAGAACGGTTTTTGAAAATGTATTTATCACAAACTAAGATTTAACGATTGAAATTGAATTTTATTTCTCAATAAATGGGTAAGATGATTTTTTACATTCAAAAAACCTTTATTTCTTTCTCCCACATCGGTAAAACACAACAACTTTACTTTTTATTTTATCTATAAAAGCATTAGAATTGTGGATATGAATTTAATAAATAATAAATAAAAAACTCAAGGGTTCTGAAAATGAGCCATTCTTTTGGATTTTAAGAAAGTATTCACTTATCTATGAGTTCTCAAAATAAAACCCACTTACTTAAAAATTTAATATAATTGTTAATTTTATATATTTCAATTATGTTAGAAATTAAATTGAAAATGATCCTCCATTTTCTAGCAATCACAAAGATGGGGGCTTAACAGAGCTTGGAAGGAGGCAAGATTATTAGTTAGTGTTAGGTGATGGATTTGCTCGTTCCTCATTGTTGGTAAGTTATTCCAACGAAGCTTGAAGGAAAATAATTGGTCGATTAGTTGTTGGTTCCAGCATCCCAACGTTGTTGCAAAGAGTAAGAGGATGAGATGCCAGCTGGGGTTAAGATGCTGACATCACATTGGTGTCATCCTCTTTTGAGCGGGCTTAGCAGTTCTTTTGATATTCAAAATTCTCCTCCCGCCTTGTGGATTTACCACTTATGAGAGGGTAAAATTTTTGGAGGAGGCTTTTGGATGCATCCAGTCGGGGTCTTAGGTGGTTATGTGCCATCCTGGGTTCATTGGGCTTACAAGATATTAACAACAAGTAGATGGGCCCCTGTGCATTCCTTTGGTGTAATCTTAAATGAGCTGTGTTTGAATGGTGTAAAGTGGGCGGGTTTTTTTCCACTGGAATAAAGGGGCTACCAGCTTTGAATTAATATGGGTTGTAATTAATTAATATGGGCTAGCCCATTATGTTTTATTTCTCGGGCCCTCTTGGTTCTAAATGGTAACCAAGTCTTACGTTGTGGACTTAAGGTTTGTAATAGGCTTTAGGTGTGTCTAGGTGTGTCTATATGTTTCTAACCTCTCCACTTGGGTTATAAGTGGATAATTTATTAGTGGATTAGGTTAATGTATTCCCTAATCTTTAGTAGGTTGTGTTCTCCATTTTGAAAGTTGTATTGAATATACCTTACTTTTTTGGTAATAAAATTTAAACTTACCTACCAAAAAAATTAAATTAAAAATGCAAAAAAGAAATTGAGTTAAATTTAAAAAAAATTAAATTGTAATTAAGTTATTTTTCTCATAACAATAACTCTTAGTATTTTTAAAATTTAAAAATACAAAAAAATATTGAATATTGATTAAGCTTGAGATTAATTATTCTTCTACATTCTAATTTTAAATTTAAATTAGTCACATTTGTTTTATTTTATAAGGTACATATGAATAATAATAATAATAACAATTTTTATTTGAGTTATTTTTATAAAACTATTAAAAATTTATTATCGAATCCTTTGTGGCACTCTCTATGTTCATCATTCTTTTTTTTTTTTTTTTTTGACTTTTACAAATATTTGAATAAAATTAGTTTTGGAGGAGTGATTTTTTTTTTCTAAATTCTAATTTTAAATTTAATTTTAGTTGAGAATTATCATATGCATAAACTGTCTAGTATTTTAATATAAAATTTTGATTCTAACATTTGATCGTAATTAAAAATAATTTCATATACTTAATAAAAATATAATATATTGGAGCGTTTGGTTGGAAAAAAAAGTTAACTAAAAAGTACAGTAAAAGTATAAAAATTTGATGTAAAAGTGATATTGGTAAAATTTGATTAAAAGAAAGTACAAATTTTTTATAACCTTTGATTTTGTTTTTTTTTTGTTAGCGAAATAGACCAATTATCTATATAATAAAGCAAAACAGTCTTTGAAAATGTCCTTCTTACAAACTACGATCTAACAGTTAAGAATTATTTTTTTCTATCTTTCAATGATTATATCATTTTTATATTTTTAACTTTTTGCTCAATTCTTATTTTAGTGGACCCTAACATCATCTATCTCACAAAACAGTTTGGAGATCATTTCTAAATCAAAATTATCAACTTAAACTAATTATTGTTTTTAGATAGTTGAACCTTCTAAATTAAAGCACTATAATTTGTATTTTCTTTTATGGTGTTTATTAAAAATTAATTGGAGAAAAAGAAAGACCAAAATACATACAATAGCAATTAAGACCTAAATTTTTAGGGAAAAAAATTAGAATCCATAAATTATCATACTTTCTTCAATGATTCAACTCTCAATTTTATTTCTATTAAATTTTTTGCTTTCAGAGCAAATTAGATACTTCTTTATTTTTAGAATTTGGTTCAAAGTTTCATTAAAAAATTAGGATTTTTTTTTAATCTCTATTGAAAAATCAAATTTTTTTTTCCTTACATTCAACTATGTTGTAACACTCATGTAACAATTATAAAACATTTTCCTAAATGACTAGAATACTAGTTTTGGTCACAAAGCGCTTTCCCAGTGAGAGAGAGCTGTGGATGTAGAGTAGAAGACATGGATGCAAAGGTTTTGAATAAATTAGAAGCTTTGAATGGATTGGACAGATTTAGACGGTGAAGGGTTTAAAGAAATATCTATCGTCGATAAAATAAAACACTAAATTTCAGCCATTTGATGAGGTTATATTTTGAAATGAATGAGCTACCTGTTCATATAGTACTTCTTAATTAATAAACTTTAATATAACTGATATAAATTATATAATATTTCAATATAAAAATTTAATTATAATATTTACTTGTAATTAGAAATAATTTAATACAACGAATTAACTAATTTGGCAGTAATAACAATCAATGTTGATAGAGTCCTAAGAAACTCACTATATTATCTTTTTCTTTTCATAAAATAATTATAAAAATTTAATGACTAAAATACAGTTGGTACAAGGGTAAACTAAAGGTAAAAATCCCTTACACCCCTTGAATGTTAAGAACCTACCTTTAAAGTTTTAAAAGACGTCCAATTTTCAAGTAGAAAGACAAAAATACCCATTGATATAGTGGGTTTTCTTGGGACTCTATCACCATAAATTGTTACTGATAACCAAATTAGTAAATTAGTTTTGATATGTAATATATTATATTTTTTTATAATATATTATATTGTTATTTATATTACAATATTATTGTAATATATTCTCAAATATGATATTTTTCATATTTTCTTTTTTAAAACACTTATACATTGAGGTTGTTTGGAGAAAAATAAAACTCTACAAATCTCTACAAATATAAATTATGAGAGTATAAAATTCAAATTTTCTACTCATTACACAAGCACGAGACACCAACTTTTACAAATTTATATAATTTTATACAACTTCAAACATACCCATTATATAATATATTATATCAATACTAGTGATTTAGTTTGATTAACAGACCTCTCAAATTACAAGCCGAACTAAATTGTTCATTTTTTTTAATTTATTTTAGATTATAACCAAACTATTAATTCAAAAAAATCAAATTAAATTGAATAAAAAAAAGACGACTCAATTTGATTTGACGATTTAACCAAACTCTTAGCTACTTTTCTAATAAAACATTTTATGACATGAAAAAATAGTATACAATAAATCCTTAAAAACATTCTTAATTTATAGGAAATTATTATTCTGAAAATACTTTGACGTCCATACACAATCCGTTAATATTATAATTTTATTAAATTTCAACTTTCATGCATGGACGGAACTAGGAATTTAGTAGTGGGGGAATCAATTCATATGAATTTTAATATTTCTCTTCTAATTTCAAAAATGAAATATTAGAACTAAATAGTCTATTTGAGTCTTCAACTTTAATGAAAAAGAAACTTACAAGGTTGAGTTTCACAGAGAGAGAGAGAAACCCCAATAAAGAAGAACCTTAGCTTCTGTCTTATGTCAATGCATGATTTCAAAGACTTGTCTTAAAAATTATTTAATTGATTAAGTTAAATTATTAATGGTCTGGCTCAAAAATATTAAGTCCTATATTTTATTAATGGTCTAACACAAAAGTTATAGCCTAAAGTAAAAGAGTGGGAGATGCCATCTGAAAAAAATATTTATAAATGTATTTATATTATATATATAATTTTTTTTTTCAAAGTGGGAAGAGCCAAGACTCCCTTTAGCCAAAACGTAGTTCCGCTTTTTCTTTCTTGCCTCATCCATAGTTTTAAACAAGTCAATAGTTTTGTCGTTAAAGTCGATAAATTTATAGGTTCTACTTTTACTAACAAATTTTTATCATCTGAATTCTTTGCTACCCATGCCATAACCACTTTACCATTACTTGCCTTCCATGCTCTTTCAACGAAAATAACTACTTCATCGAACTAATATAGCATTACATTGTATTATTCTTCCCTTTGCCGATTATTCCATCATATTTTTTTTTAATTTTTAAAAATATTTGTTAACTCAATAATAATTATATTTAATTTTAGAATTACAATTCCAATCATAATATTTTTTTATTACAGTCCATAGCTAATTATTTATCTGACTTATATATAGTTAATGTCTAGAAAAGTTTAATATTGGACTACAAAATTGCTTGACATTTGCACTTAACGTATTTTGATTTAAAAGTAGTTTATGAACTTTATTTAGCTCATATTAGGGTAAATTATACCTATCACTGGGATGAAAATTAGCTGAATTGAGGCGAGTTTTAATTTGTTTAAGCTCAACTTGAGCTTTTTATACTTAGCTCGATCTCAAGCTTGATTCGAACTTTTATATAAGCTCAAACTCATCTAGATAAAGAAAAATTTAGGCTAAAGCTTAGCTCGCGAATAACTCAGTTAAACCAAAATGATGCCATTTTAGTTTAGAATATGATAAATTAAATATTATTAAAAATATAATAAAAATATTAGAGATAATAGCTTTTTTTACTCCTGTACTTAAGTTGAAATTCACTTACACACCTTAAATTTCAAAAACCTACCTTTATATCTCCTGTATGGTGGGCTAAGGTGAAGTGGTAAACTACGTTAAATTTTTAAGTGAAAAGATAAAAATACCCATTAAAAACGAAATATAATTGCGGATGTAGGTGTAGATAATGTAAAGTATGGAGGACATACATGTAATTTTTAAACTTAATTAGAGTCAAAACTGTTATGTTTGACGGATTTTTTAATATTTTCAGTTTAATCCAAAGTATTAGTAATGTAAAAGTAGGTTTTTAAAGTTCAGGGGGTGTAAATGATTTTCACCTTAAGTATTGGAGGTAATAACCCCAAAATGTTATTAAAAAATATAAAAATATTATAAAATATATATATATATTATTTTATTAAGTCTACTTGCGAGCTTTCGAGCTGATCTTTTCTAAGTTCGAGTTTGAATCTAAATGAATAACAAATCAAGCTTCATTCAAGCTAGTTTCAGTCACGAGCTGAGCTTGATTTGAACATTTTTTGAGCTGAGCTCGAATAGCTCAATTTGTTTTTACTCCTAACCTATTACCGTTCAATATTTGGATAATTGCACTTACACCTAGTAACTTTTAAAAATTTATACTTATTATTTTGAAATGTTGTTAATATTGACCTCATCTTTTTAATTAAACCATTAAAATGTAACAAAAAATATCGAATAACCAAAATTCTAAGTATTTTTTCTATTTTACCTCTTTGTATCTCACATCTTAGCTAGTTTGTTATATGAAAATTCCTATTTTTTCTTTTTTTATTTATTTATTTTTAGATATTTTGTAAAAAAAATTAATGAATATATGAGAGATGGAGAGGTAAAATAAGAAAGCATCTATAACTTTGGTTGATTCGACATTTTTTCAATAAATTTTAACAATCGATTTAATGAAATGGGTCAATGTTAAAATAATTTCAAAATAAAAGACGTAAACATAATTTTTAAAAGTTGAGAGATGTAAACATAATTATTAAATGTTGACGGAAGACATGTAGATTATTTATTCAAGGTCAAAGGCATATTTTTTTAGCTTTAATATTATTATAGTTTACTTGACGATCAAATTAAAGTCATTTTTAAATTTTAAGAGCTAAATTAAAAGAAAGGTAATTATTAGCTACAATCTTCCTCAAAGTTTTAAGAGATAATGTGATAGTTTACCCTTATTTTAGGTATATATCAAATTCTAACCATTATAGGTTAGGGTGAATCAAGAATTTTCACTAAGGGTGTCACTAAGCACTTAAGAAAAGGAAAATGAGTTACGGCGGGATTAAGATTGGGAACAATCGATTAATTGGATGAGAGTATAATCCTTTTAAAATGCAACAAGTAATCTCTGAAATTTTTGGATCTTCTAATTTGGCCAGAGATAGGGAGTGAAAGAGGATTTGATTGCTTAATTTTACACACACACACACACACATATATATGAATTTTGACTATTATCCTCTAGTTTAACAAGTTATGCCTTAATGTAAACATTATATATATATATATATAACATTTACCATTCAGTTATGAGCAAGGTTTATAACTCAAATGTTAATGCCTTGGACCTTCTGTATGTCCAACATCACTGTGTACCCAAGTCATTCATTATGAGTCATTGCACCTTCATACATGCATTATCATTACACACTAGAGTTAAGATGTAAAGAATCATGAAACTTTATTAATGCATTATAAAGTTTATAATAACAAACCATCTAGATTACATATGTATGTGCAAAATAATTAAGAAAGGTTCGTGTTAGTTATCTTTAAGGCATACTAATCCCACAGACTCCCACTTGCATGGAACATCAAGTTTGATCAAGTAATCAAATCTTTTGGTTTTGATCAAAACATTGATGAGTCATGTGTATACAAAAAGGGTAATGCTTGTGCTGTGGCTTTCTTAATTCTGTATGTGGATGACATCCTTCTTACTGGTAATGATGTAGGAGTGTTATCATGCATAAAGGTTTGGCTATCTACTCAATTTCATATGAAGGACTTGGGTGAAGCAACTATGTGCCTGGGACCAAACTTCTGCGAGCTTATAAGAACAATAAGCTTACATTATCACAAGCTTTATCTATTGAGAAGATTTTTGTCAAATATAGTATGCATAATTCCAAGAAGGGACTTCTACCTTTCAGACATGGAATTACTCTATCTAGGATTGAATATCCTAAGACATCCAAAGAGATAGAAAGTATGAAGAGGTTACCATATGCTTTAGCTGTTAGAGGCCTCATGTATGGTATGTTATGTACCAGACCAGATATTTGCTATGCCGAAGGCATGGTTAGTAGATATCAATCAAACCCTGGACTGGCACACTGGGTTACAGTCAAGCATATATTCAAGTATCTTTAGAGAACGAAGGGTTATGTGCTTGAGTACCGTGCCTTTTATACAAAAGCCTATAGTCATGTATTGTGACAACAGTGGTTCTATGACATAATGCAAGGAGCCAAGAAATCACAAGAAAGGGAAACACATTGAGAGAAAAGATCACTTGATCCGGGAGTTCATCCAGAGAAGAGACATAGTGGTTGATACGATTAAAGACTCTTCTAGAGAAAGTGTTTGCCACACATGTAGAGTCTGTGGGTGTAAGATTTAGCGATAATGATCTTTAGTGCAAGTTGAAGTCTGTTGGGATTAGTATGCCCCATAGACCACCAGCACTAATCTTGCTTAGTTATTTTGCACGTACATATGTAATTTGGATAGTTTGTTATTACGAACTTTATTAGGCTTTATTAAAGTTTCATGGTTCCTTACATATTATCTTTGGCATGTAATGATAATGCATGTATGAAGGTCCAATAACTCATAATGAATGACTTGGGTAGACAGTGATGCTGGACATGCAGAAGGTCCATGGCATTAACATTTGAGTTATAAACCTTATTCATAACCGAATGGTAAAGGTGGGCACTTTACTTGGATAAAGTCATAGTGCGCAATCTCCTACACATAGGGTGACCTACCTTGGTCGTTGGAGGACTTTTCGGACTTATTCTTACCAGTACGTGTGTCACCTATTGAACAGGACAGCTCGTGATTGTGTTCTCTTTGATATGTACTATTAGAGATGGAGGACATTACACTCACTGCTACTAAGTGTATCAATGCCCTCAATCCTTGAGCATCTATGGATGAACTAACAAACTTAGGGTTTCGTGCTTTGATACACCATGAGTGAGATCCCATCGTAGGATCAACAGCTCCGTGTGCTGGGTATCAAGTTCTGATTAGTTAGGACATGCATATGTAACATAGAATCTATGCCATCTAAGGATGGAGGAATCGCTCCCTTGTGATTGTTAGATTGATCATCCAAACCTAAGCGCTTAGTAAAATACCCTCCAGGGGTATTTCGATCATTTTACTTGTGGGTGATTCCTAGATCAAGTATGAGGCGGCCAGAGGATAATTAGATTGTAGACAAGGTGTTCGAAGGTTTAGATATAGTTAAGGAGGTGATTGTACACTTATAACCGACCTTAACTATAGGTGTTACATAAATGGGCATTTGGTCATTTCACTTGGTGGATCAACAAAAGTCACATTCATGTGACAAGCTTCTATGGATATAATAATTGCCATTTGGAGTGTATCCCTAATCTTTTAGTGGAATGGATTGAGGTTAAAATGGTCATAATGTTACGGGAAGGAGTAAGGGCATTTTGGAAGCCAAGGGCAATTATGTCTTTTGATTCCTTCTCTAGTTAGATACCTTTATGTGTATGGTTTCTATTTTTGGCCTTGTACTTTTTAAATTAGGTTGTGCAATTTTTAGCAATTGCCTAATTTAGATTTTTCATACTAGTTTTTTTGATGTCCGAGTTAGGATAAGTTGTTTTTCTTGTGTTAATGGAATATCATTAAGAGGATAATGTTGGATAATATGATTTTAAGGGATAGGGAGAAGGGTTGGCATTTGGGATAAGATATGGATTAATTAGTGTATGATAAGGATTGGAAGAAGTTTGATTTTATCTTAGACTCCTAAACCTAACAAGTTACCTATTAAGTTTTGCATTCTATATAAATATATATCTCTCATGTCCCTAATTCTAAACAACATACACGCCTTCCTCTTCTTCCCTAAAATCGTATTCGGCCATTAAAGAAAGAGAAACTAGATTATAAAGCTCCCACAAGCCTTATACACACATTTAAAAAGGATCCAATCATAGAGTCGAAAACCTAAAGCAATTCCACATCTTCTAGGAGGTGATTGGTGACTTCAATATGAAAAATAGAGCAACTTACAAGATTCCAAAAGGTATATTCTTCATCCTTCTATGATTGGTTATTTTGTATATGCCATTGGAAGTTCATAAGCAATTATACGTCATTGTTAGGCTTGTTTTTCAATTTTCACCATGCTATTCTAGGTATTATTTTTCGAACAAGTAAAACCTAGGACTAGTAGCATGCACTCGATCCTTCAAATAAAAGGTTTCATTAAAAAAGGGTCATAAAAAATCAAAAATCAAAAAATAAAATTCAATAATCATTTTCTTTTTCAAATTGCTCTCTCTCTCTTTATGCACACCTGTCCATCATTTGAAAAAGCTTTTGGGTTCCCCTCTTCGTAAGCTTCTCCAATTTCCTCTTTAGACATCAAAAATTTAACAAGTATGTTATTGTATATATATTACTCCATGTATATTAGTGTATAATTGATTCAACCAATGCCAAAATACCAAATTCTTTCTTTTCAAGAAAAGAAAATTTCTTAACTCTCTTGCTCAGACCTACACCATTTTTAAAAATCTCTGAACTATATTCTTCTAACTTCTACCGAAATTAGTTTCAGATTTGCTTTATTATTAGATTTTCCATACCTTAATCTAATAATTAGAACAAGATTTTATCTAAGGCAAATCTGAACTATTTGTCAAATTAGATTTTCATGCCATATATATTTTTTTTATCTATTTATTTTGACGTGTGGATTTGTGGTTATTAGTGTTTCTTATCATAAACAAGTATTTTGATTGTTGTAAATATATTATTATTTTTTTAATGTTAATGATTAAAAAAATTTTGTTTCGCTCAAGCATTACACGAGTCATTGCTAGTATAACAAATAGGCATTCAAATAAAGATAGAGAGAGAGAGAGAGAGAGAGAGAGAGTGTGTGTGTGTGTGTGTGTGTGTGTCACGTCTCGAATTTCGTGACCTGGGGAGTAAGTAAAAGATGTCTTGTATCCTAATGCAAAAATTACACATTTACCCTTAATTAGAGCCATGACCATCCTGGAGTAGACATATAAAATTTATGCCAATAATTTAATCATACGAAAATAGTAAAATAGTTTCAACAGAATCCCAAATATAAAATAAATAAGTTTTGGCCTTAGGGTAGTCTTATAATTTTAACGTTTAAACTAAAGTGATAATAATTTTTTTGGATAATTTAAAAAGTAACGTGACTTCGCGATCCGTCAAGATTTTAGGATTTACACCTACATCACAATCTGCAGGGACGTGAGCATCAACCACTCGTGTCCACAATGCATGGAACTAATATAATATGTAATGAAATCAAACACGTGTGTTATCCTATGTAATTTAGTTAGAGTAGCATATGCCAATAAATAACCAGATTAATACATCATAGAAAATATTAAAACTCAGATTATCCTTTTCCAAATGAACAATTTATTACTATTTGTCAAATTTCTTTACTATTGTTTAATAACACATCAAATCATGGTGTGGGTGCTAGCAACGTCTTATTTGTAGTTTTCAACTACCGGTCACGATAAGTCAAACTCCTAATCGTCATATTATAGGCTACTAACCTACTAGGATGAATACCAAACCCTGCGCAAGTTTTGGGTCTTTCAACTCAGGGGTAATCTCTATACTTTTTCCTATTTTCTTAGTATCCATTGTCTCCGCAATTACAACCTCTGGGATGAAAATTGTAATTTTAAAAACTTTTGGGCCATTTTACAATTGGCCAAAATTTTAGGGGTTGATTTGCAATTGCTTCAAAATTTTTGGGGTTATTTTGTAATTATCTAAAACTTTAGTGGTCATATTGTAATCATGCAAAACTTTGGGTTTATTCTATAATTATGCAAACTTGAGTCATTTTGTGATTTTGAAAAACCTTTTCTCCTAACTTCTTTCTATGAAGGAAAACGGTATATATACGCTATATTATATCTATTATACAAATTTACTTAGCTGATGGGACAGTTGTCTCAGCTGACAGAGAGAGAGAGAAAGAGAGAGAGTGAGAGGGGGAGGGGAGAGGGGGGTTAGGTGTGGGTCCCACGTGCCTTTAGGCACGGGGTGCCCTTAGTATTATTTATAATATATACATATATATACATTATATTTTATATTACATATAATATTTAACATTTTTATATATACGTTATATTACATATTGTAAATAACATTAATACATCTTTTATTTGCTGACAAAATTGCCCTTATCTATTATTTAATACAACTTTTTCTCTCCCTCATTAATTGCTTTCTCTATATCTTTCTTATTAATTTTTCTCCCTAAATTTTACCAAAACTCAATTAATGTTTTTTACTTATTAACAAAATTACACTTATCAATTATTTTATCTAACCTAGATTATCTATTTCTTATAAATTTCTCTTTCATTATATCCATACATGTCTACTTCCCCCTTTTTTTTTCTTTTTTGCAAGCATTATTTTCTCTATATTTCTCTTTGAAAAGTATTTCTTTTCAAAATATAGTTAAATAATAATTTTCTTAAAAATAAAAATTATTAATGTGTCATTGAATTGTAAAAATACCCTATTCAAAAAATATATCTCTTCAAAATATAGTTAAATAACTAATTTATTATTTTAAACATAAAATCATTAACGTGTCATTAAATTATAAAAATACAACTACTTATTTGTAAAATTTTATCTAATATATTTGAAAGTTTCTTATTGCTATGGACCTTTTTTTTAGTTAAGATTAATTAAATTTCAATGTAACTATATAAAATAAAAATTTTTTACTCGAAATTTTGTAATAATCCTATTTCTATTTTTTATTTTCCTTTTTCTTTTTTATTTTCTCTGTTTTTTTCTCTTTATTTTTTTTTTCTCTTCCTCGGTTCCATTCTCTGGCCATGCCTCCCAGTACTTATATACTCATTTACCCGTGCCATGTGGCAGCCTTAGAGAGGCCTACAGCAACACTCAGCAAGGCTATTTGATAGCCTCGTTTGCTATTTGCTCTCGGACGAAGGACCGTGGCTCGGGTGGTCACGTGTCTATGTATATGTATATAATCTTATTTTAATATATATATATATTAAAGTTTATAAATTTTAAATTAAGAAATAAATAAAATAATATAAAAAACGAAAAAGGAAAAGAAAATCAAAAATAGAAATAGAATTATTACATTCTGCCCTCATTACAAAAATTTCGTCCTCGAAATTTAGATAACTGTTGTCACAATTGATTACATAAATAATTGGAGATATCACACTCCTATTTCAGATTCCCGTTCCCAAGTAGACTCCTCCACACTTTTATGTTTCCATAATACTTGAACCAATGGGATTGTTTTCCCTCGAAGCACTTGATTTCGAGAATTCAAAATTTCAATTGGTCTAACCTCATATGTTACATCAGGATACACATCCAGTTCAGACCAATCTAATACGTGTGTAGGGTCTAAAACATACTTGCAAAGCATAGATATGTGAAACACCTCATGTATCCCTGACAGTTGTGGTGGTAATGCCAACTAGTAAGCAACCTCTCCAACTTTTGCCAAAACCTCAAATGGCCCGATATATCTAGGTGACAATTTGCCTCATCGGTCGAATCGAAACTGCTTTTTTCATGGTGAGACTTTCAAAAACACGTGATCTCCTACTGGAAATTCTAATGGCCTATGCTTTTGATCTACATAACTCTTTTGGCGATTACATGCTATTTCCAATCGTTGCCTAATAATTTTGATCTTTTCATTAGTCTCTTGAACTAATTCCGATCCAATCATTACTGTTTCTTCAACTTGAGTCCAATATATCGGTGATCTACTGGGCCTGCCATACAAAGCCTGAAATGGTGCCATTCCAATACTGGCTTGGTAACTGTTGTTATAAGCAAATTCTAACAGTGGTAGATGAATTTCCCAACTACCTCCAAAATTCAATACACATGTTGTCGTAGATCTTCTAAAACCTGGATTGTGCGTTCAAACTGTCCATCTAATTGAGGATGGTACGCAGTACTGAAGTACAACTCTGTTCCCATTACTAACTAAAAATTCTGTCAAAACCTGGAGAGAAAATGGGAATTCCTTTGAAACAATTGACACCGGAGTCTCGCGGAGTTTTAGGATCTCTTGAATGTACAATTTGGCTAGACTATCCATTGTGTCGGTTCTTTGAATTGGCAAAAATTGAGCTGACTTGGTTAGACAATCCATAATCACCCATATTGCTTCATGACCCTTTCTGGTTTTTGGTAGTCCCACCACAAAATCCATAGTTACATGCTGTCATTTCCACTCAAATACTGGTAAAGGCTGTAACAATCCAGCTGGCCTCTGATATTCCGCCTTAACTTGCTGACAAGTAAAGCACTTTCTTTCAAAGTCTGCCATATCTTTCTTCATTCTAGGCCAGTAAAACTGTCGTTTTAGATCGCGGTACATCTTTGTACCTCCTAGATGTATTGCTAGTTGGGAATGATGAAATTCTCTTATGACATCATCTCGAATCAGTGATGGTATAAAGATTCTCCCTTGATATTTTACCACATTATCCTCATTTTCCATCTATCCTAGCATATTATTTGATTCTCTTATTCTTACCCGGACATTTTCTGCTTCTTTATCTGACCTTTGTGCTTCAGCTACTCTACTTGTCAAAACCGGCTGAATGACTGAAGTATACAATATCCGTTGTTCATCTACTTCCTTATATTCAAGGTTAAACTCACCCAATTTCTCTATCATTGCCTATTCTCTGGCAATAATACTTGCCAAATCATAATGAGCCTTCCTACTGAGGGCGTCTGTAACCTGGCCTTGCTTAGATAATACTGTAAATTAAAATCGCAATCTTCCATATATTCCATCCATATTTTTTTGTGTTAATTCAAATCCTTCTCGGTAAAGATATACTTTAAACTTTTATGATCTGAACATACTTCAAATTTCTCTTCTACAAATAGTGCCTCTAGATCTTTAGGACAATGATAACAGCTGCCAACTCCAAGTCATAAATTGGGTAGTTTTGCTCATGAGTCTTCAATTGTTTTGACTCATAAGCAACTACTCTCCCATCTTGCATAAGTACACAACCCAATCTCTTTCTGAGAGCGTCATAATACATAGAATATCTTACTTCTCTCTCTAGAATAATTAATACTGGTGCGGTGGTTAATCTTCCTTTGATTTCTTGGTAAGACCTTCCAAAGGCTTCATCCCATGTGAATTTGATTCCCTTTCGGGTCAATTTAGTTAAAGGAGCAGTCAACTTAGAGAAATCCAGCACAAATTTACGGTAATATCCTGCTAATCCCAAGAAACTTCGGATCTCAGCCACTGTTCTTGGTCTTGGCCAGCTCAGAATGGCATCAATCTTAATTGGATCCACTGTCACATATTTGGCAGAAATTACATGTCCTAAAAATTTTACCTTTTCAAGCTAAAATTTGCACTTGTTGGGCTTAGCATATAACTGGTGATCTTTTAGAAGCTGCAACACTATCTTCAGGTGTTCTACATGTTCCTCCTTATTTTTAGAATACACCAAAACATCATCAATGAACACCACAATAAATTTATCTAAATACTCCTGGAGCACCCTATTCATCAACTCCATAAATACTGCAGGGGCATTGGTTAAACCAAATGGTAGCACTAGAAACTCAAAGTGTCCATATCTTGTCTGGAATGCTGTTTTAGGGACATCATTTTTCCTTATTCTTACTTGGTGGTAACCTGATCGCAAATCAATCTTGGAATATACCGTTGCTCCTTTCAAAAAATCAAACAAATCATCAATCCTCGGTAAAGGATATCGATTCTTGATGATTACTTAGTTGAGCTTGCGGTTGTCGATGCACATTCTCAGAGTTCCATCATTTTTTGGCTACAAACAAAGTTGGTGCGCCCCATGGTGAAACACTGGGTCTGATGAGTCCCCTAGTTGAAAGTTCCTTTATCTACCTTTTTAATTCCGTCAATTCCGCCGGTGCCCTCTATGTGGAGCGATGGAGATAGGTTTAGTGCCAGGTACTAAATCAATACGAAATTCCACCTCCCGTTTGGGTGGTAATCCGAGCAAATCTTTGGGGAAGACCTCTGGGTACTCACAAACCACTTGGGGCAACTCCTTCTTATCTCCAGTTTCATCCTTTGCTATATTCAAGTTGGCAACAAGACTACATAAATCTACCCGTCCTTGTTCACCTATGGCTGGTAAGATCTCAAAATCATATCGTTTGAAAAAACCGCACTTGTTTGCCTTTCAGAGTACACAAAGTTACCCCTCCCATATGGCAGCCAATTTTGGCTTGACACATAATGAGGGTACTAATGGTTTTGTTTCGAGTCCCAAAAATAGCAACAAATGTGACAGAAATAAAAGAGTGGGATGCACCGGTGTCAATAAGTATGGTAACTTGGGAAGTACATATAAGAAACGTACCTTGAGTCACCAATGGCTCCACTGGGGCTGGTGGTGGAATGATCACAATACTCTTTCTTGGGTTTATGCATTAAGAGTTCTATCCCTTTCCTGGCTTGGTGGGGCCCCTCTGCATTGCGGTTGTTGAGTTCTACTTTACATACTTCTCAGGAGGGTTATACCTTTGTTGTGGGGGTTGTTGTACTGATTGTGAGACTGGGGATTGTTCTTTTAAGTTGAATGGTAGAAATCTTTCTTTACCTCATAGATAGTTCCTCTGAAGATGACCTGGTTAGCCACAGTTGTAACAACTTCTAGTGCTTCTACCATTTACGCCACTGCCCGGGGTTGTTTGCCCCATTGGCTGTCCTGGCCATTCATTGCTCTTGTGCCCAGACTATCTATAGTTATAGCTGAACACCTACCCTAGAGATGACGTCATAGGAGCCCTTGATTGTGACGGTGCCACTCCACTGGATTGTGGGTATGACGGTGGTGGTGGTGGTGATAATAGTCCTTCTCTTAGCTTTTCTTATTAGCAATTCTAAATGAAGAAATTGAATTCCCTATTCTGCCACCCTTCTTGAATATTCCTGCTCTCGGTCATATTTCTAACCACCGTCATAGCTATATTTATTAGGGTTTCATAGTCATTGAGCCCAAGTGAAACTATCCGTCCTTGCAAAGCCAGTCGTATCCTCATTTAAACCTTCTGCACTTGAGACGAGTAGTAGAGACAAATTCTGGAGCGTAGTCAGACAAATTTGAAAACCTCCTCTCACACTCTAGTACCGTCATAGAGCCTTAAATTAAGTTAGCAAATTCTCCCCTTTTTGTATCTCACAAGGATTACGGGAAAAAGTGATCTTTGAATCTTTCTTTGAATCCTTCCCAAGTTAGTTTTACGGCTCCCCTTGCAATTCGGTACACTACTCCACCAGCTTGCTGCACGTCCCCCTAACTAGAAGGTAGTCAAATTGATCCTAGTCAAATGATCGGTTATCTCCATAGCTGTCAAAAATTTCTCACATTCTACTATAAATTGCTTAGGAATTTCAATGTTGAGGGTACCATCATAAGTAGGAGGCTTCAACCTTTGAAATTTTTCTAACATGTCTGGCCCTGTTTGAGGTCAATTTGAAGGGTCTGCTCTCAATCCACCATTTGTCAATAATTCAGCTAGCTGTTGCAATACCACCCCAGCATTAACCACTGCTGTAGTCTGCGGAATTTCAGGCACCTAAGCATTCTCCTCCTCTTTCCCTGGATTTTCTTGTTAAACTTTTGGATGGATTTTAGTTATAGCATTAGGGTGTGGTTCCCGTTCTGGTGAGATAGGTCTATCATTTATATTATTGTCAGGAACTCCTCTACCTGTACCCCGACCTTGACCTCGGTCTCATCCCCGGCCTCGAATTCCACGTGGCGGCATGCTAAAATACAACATGTTATAATTTTAATACCAAGTTAGCAACCAATATCTATTGATACCTGCAATATAATGGAAATATTACAAAAATATAACTATTTTATTTATAACCAAACATTTTATATATTAAATTATATTAAAAGAAAAAGAAGGTCGGTCCGGTGCCATATACACTACAAAATTTTCAGAGTTCCCTTCCAAAACAACACACAAAATAGTTAATAAGAAAGGAGAGATGTACAATAAAATTTCTCCCCTTCAAGTCTACTACTAACAAGCCGTTACATTACATTAACTAACGTTCTTGGCAACCTTTTTTTTTTTTTTCTCTTTTAGTTATTCCTGCAAAACCTATGGATATGGCCTGGTTGACTACAGAAGTAGCACCTCGATGGACTGGGAGGGTCTCGCTACTGGACGTGCCTCATCTGTTGGCAATTAGGGCATATTTGGGTCCTATTCCCCATACCCGCACACGTCATAATGTCCCTGGTACTTCCTTCTTGTTCCCCGGCGTCGATGTACACCGTGATTGGTATGGGCTGAGGATCACTATGACTTGTAAGACGGCATACGGAGGTAGGCGAATTTCAGTAGGGTATGCCGGTCCAACATTTGCAGGTGGGTTAAACATCGCCTCCGGATTGATATGTATAAGGAGGTCGTTATTGGGCCAGATTATCTCGGAGGTTGGATTGACTGGGTTTTGCTGTCCTGGATTAGTTGGGCTGGCCATGCCCCTAAAAATAAAAATAAAAAAAAGTTCAAATTAATCCTACATTCACATTTTACAAACAAACATTATTTAATAAACTTTGTAAACACATTTTATGCAAGACCACAAATATTCCTAACCACTAATTTACAATTTTTACATAAAACATCGAGTGTCTGTGGTCTCTAGGTATTCTAATTCCTCGACTCTGATACAAAAGAGAAAAGAAAAAAAATGGAAAACAAGAGAGAGAGAGAGAGAGAGA
>QLOD02152590.1:0-14842 GCA_003260245.2 Sideroxylon spinosum
GATAGGATCTAGTCCTAGACCTCCTCTCAAGATCAGAATCTTGAGGAACAGGCTGTACCAAGCTAGGGAACTGAATAAACTTAGTGGGAGGAAGATTATCTAGACCTCCTGAAGTAAACTCAGAAAGTAAATTGGCAAAGAAACACCAACCTTGGCCTGCAGTAAGTTCTGGAATCCTAACCTGATATCTGCCAAAAGGAGCAAAGAGCCGAAGCTCTAGTTGCCTGACATAACTATCCCTTATTCTGGTGCAAATCAAAGTCCGGGTGCCTCCTCTGAGATGACCAAGTTGTTTGATTCCTGCTATGGAGTGGATCTCCTTAAAGCACATCTTCTGAATCCAAAGGATTTCTTCTTCAAATAAGACTAAAGCTCTAACATAACCTCGACCTCTCTCCACAATTCTAATGCCATCGTTAATCTTAAAATCATATTCAATATCAATGGAGATACTATTAATATGAAAAGATTTCCTTCTCTTCTCACCAAAACTACTTTCCCTAGAATGGTGCATGTTAACAGTTAGCCCCTAACATGCACACCGAGAGAGATTTGTTTTTGATCTTATTATCTTTACTTGAAGTAGGATAGATTCATTAAGAACATATAAGAGGTAAAAGGGAGTTAAAAGGAAATTTGGAAGGTCTTGAGTTCGATCCCAAGAGGCTTTTTTTTTTATATGTCAACTGTATGCTTCTTTAAAATATTGAGTTTTAGTTTGATGGATAACTTGAATTCTTTTCTTTGTTCTGTTTCGTAAGGTATTGCCTAGCGAATTGAAGAGGGGATACGATTTGGGGTAGTGGGTGAAATGAGTTGATCTACCAGATGTTGGTGCTTCAGGGGGATTTTGGTAATGTGGTTAGTAGGGTGCTTTCTTTGGAAGGTAGTGAAATGGCCTACTTCTCTGTTGTAGGCTTATTATGATTTTTGGTTGATAATTTCAATTGGCTTTTTACAAGGGTATATGGACAAATAATTAATAGGAGATAGAGTCAATTTTCTTGAAGAATTGGGTAGTGTTGCATTTAGGTTGGGCGTACCATGGTGTGTTAGATGGGATTGTAACCTAATCAGATTTACAGAGGAAATAATGGAGTGCCATTCAATCTCATTATCTGTGAGAGCCTTCTCAGATTTCATTGATGATTCAGGTTTGCTAGATTTTTCATTTCAGGTGGAAGATTCACTTAGTCAAATTCTTGGTATAAATCTAGGATTGATTGGTTTTGTACCTTGTAGTTTGGAGGACATTTCACTGTGTTGGGCTTCCAATCGTCTTTCAGTGCCTATTTTACCTTCATTCATTGTTTAACCTCCAGTAGGAAGTCAATTTGTTAACGAGCAGCCTAGACTCGTGGATACACTGTCAGTTAATGGTTAGTTTGTATGGAGCAGAGATCAACATCTTGCCAAAACTTCAGGTCCTTTTTTTTTTTTTTTTTAACCTTCAACATTTCAAGTAGTACCAGTAAAGTGTGGTAGGTTGAGTTTACCCATTTGAATCAACCTATGAGTTTGGGATCTCAAATGGTTCATCTAGGCTGAAACAGAGAATATAATACATATGTAGAGCTATTATGGAAGGGCTAAATAAGGGTATCGTCGGAAATGTCAAATGTTATGGCTCAAGCAGGCTTCCTAGCTGAACCATTCCTTTGGAATTCCTTTGGAAAATAATTACTTTAATCTGAAATACAACTAAGAAAGCGAAGCACCATGCTTCTTGGAAATTGAATAGTTTTTGACTCTCACTCTCTTTATATACATGCACACATTTATCTTAAGGGAACATTACGGGCATTTGGTGAATCCTTAAAATTGGTGAGACTTATGTCCAGCTTGGTAAAAAGGAATGGAATAGCAATTATAGCGGGAAAAGAATGAAATGTCTATTCCATTCTTTTGTTTGGTTAATAATATGAAAATAATGGGGAATTAAATGGACAACCTTGTTTCTATAATTTGGTTACATGTTTTAGATATGATGTAAAGAAATGAAATATAAAAAAATTGTTTTTAAAGACCATGAGCATAAATTTTCTTTTCTATCTTTTTTTTTTTCCCCACAATGTAGAGAAGGCGATGGATTTAAGAACAACTTGGTAGAATTGATGGTTGCATGTCATCCCGTTAAGAAGGGGGGCATTGGCATGAGAAATCTAATACATTTCAATACTGCCTTGTTGGGGAAGGGATTATGATGATTTGCATTATAAAAAGATCAACTATCGTGGAGCCTCATCTCCTTTAAATATGGCAAGGTTAAGGAGCATATTCTTTGGAAAGTTGGAAATGGTGAATGCATCCTACTTTGGGGTTTCAATTGGCTTGATGAGGGGAGGTTGAAGGAGATTTAACGGGATTTGTTTGATCTTGCATTTGGTAAGGATATTTCGAGTGCATGAAGCATTTGAGATCCCGATTTTATCTACATTGTATGATTGGTTAGGGTCGGGGATTAGAGTTTTTATTCCAAATTGGAGTGCGATGGGTTTTCTAGAAATATATGAAGTTTTTTATTTTTATTTTTTTTATCCTTTGGTAGGGTTATTTGCTTGAGTCATGAAGAAGGAATGTATGCAAGTGTTCCCTTTTGTCTGTTTTGGTTGATATGGAAGAGTGAAGAAGAGCATTTCGATGGATAGAGAAGCCAATGCATGGAGTGAAGTTCCCTTTTTATCTACATTCTATGATTGGTTATGCTCGGGGATTGGGATTGGGGGTACTTTGGTGGAGGGCATGACTATATAGGGATAATTTGGCTTCTTTTGTTGGCATATTCTTACTGCCTTTTTCAAAAAATTTAATTAATTATAAAAAAACAATCATATAAAATTATATTTCACTTTCTTATTTAAACAAATAAAAAAATTGATTTCTTTCATTTATTTTTTTTAGAAATCTTTGCCCTTGTCATTCTAACAGATCTTTCATAAAAATATATATGCCTTTCTTATTAAAATGTAAAAAAAAAAAAGGAGAACAAATGGCACCTTCAGCGGGTTGAACTTATTATCTTCAATGGCACACAGTATGTCAGTGAATTGATCAATTTCTTGACAAACTTGATCCGTATTTTGTTCTTCAGTATTCTAGACATTCTCTCTCCAAGACGTATCGTGGCCAAACCTCTCATCCAAGGAAAATAAAATAGGAGTTCTAGTGTCGGGAACATCTCATGTCAACCTATGAAGCAATTAGATTTCTTAGGAATCTTTTCCATTCAGTGGATTTTTGGATTGAGAATTGGGGAAGAAGTTATGATTAATCAAAAAGGCAAATGAAACATTGATATTTACATATATATATTTTTCTTGTTTTGTAAGTGTTAAGACTCAGAAATGGTGGATTTGTGGTTTGAGTTCCAAGAGAAGAGAATAGCGGTGGTTTGCACATGACTAGTTTTGTTGGTTTGATCACTATTGCAGAGGTTGTGGTTTTGGTGGTGTTGTGGCAATGAGATTCGTTGGCCCCCTCTAATTTGCCAACTCCAGGAGTTGACAATGCTAGTGTTAGAGAAAGAGAGAGAGAGAGGTCGAGTGCAATCTTGGGGCCAGGAAATAGAAAGAGCAATGGGCACTCCTTCCAATAAAAGTGGAATGTAAATGCACATTGGAGTGGAATAGCTATTCCAAGTGAACAACTATTCCCATTTTAAATAGGTGTAATAAACAATGTAATATGATTGAAGTGTGGCAGTGGGAATGGCTATTCCATTCCCTTGTACCAATCTAGGCCTAAGAGAAACCCCCCTCCCCCCAACCACACACAAAAAAAAAAAAAAAAAAATTACCCTAATTACTCACAACTTCAAATTATGTGTAAATAAATTTTCCAAAATTAACAAATTTGTGTATATATATTTTGTCATCCTTAAGTACTCATTAACCACCACTATATGGGGCATCTATTTCAGTTGTTTTATTTGACAATCTGTAAAGAAATATCTTTTGTTGTGGGAAAGTTTATTCCTTTAAAGGTTATGTGTTAGAGAAAATGTTTTCCAATCAAATCTTCCAATCACATTGTGTTGTTTTCAAAGTTATTTTATACATATATATTTTTTGGTGACATCTGGACCCTGCCATATAGCATTTTCAATATCGTAGTTTGTTCTTTTGTTGTTTATATTATCTAGTAATTTGTAGTCATCTAGTCTCTTCACTCTTCGTTTGTTTACCTTTGGTTGGTTAAAATTTATCCTTATTTAGGAAAATGCTTTAGGTTGTACCTCGCCAACGTTGATGCTAGCAGGTAATTTTCTAAGAGCACGGAATGCTCCCTCTTGTGCACAAAATTTTGTGAAAATGACTTCATTAAATTTGAAAAAGTTTCACCCATTTGTATGCATAGGATGGCATTAGTTGAGTCCCGTGCTTAGGGTATCAAGTATCAGCATAATTCGGCTTCTCCGAGTGTAGGGCTCGAGCATTTTGTTATTCATAATGTTCAATTTCATGACAAAATAATTAAAGATCCCGCTATGATATTTATAGCTTTCCAGCTGTAAAGACTCTGGAGTTCATCTTTCTTATTAATGCTTGTTCGTACTGTTGTTCTGTGGAAGATGCTTTGATCTATGCATAATGGGATCTGTGCATTCCTTTCGTTTTCAGCTCCTATTCCTATTCCTATTCCTATTCTTGGAAATCTTTCTGTGTGACTGGAAGGACCAAATTCAGGTCGAAGTCACTGCTGCTATGTATTAGATTCTGATGGCACTGTTGCACAAGATTTGATGCCATGTTTCATATCAATGATTGTTGTTATGGCTTGCATTGTAATGCATTTTGGCTAAGTGGGCATTTAACTCCAGCGTTTTTGCTGACTTCTGGCAGAAAATTGGGGAGGCTGAGGTGGAGAAGGAAAAAGACGTTGATTATCTTTCTTCTATAGAGGTAGTTTTTTCATCTATTAACGTTTCCTTATTAAGTATTTCATTAAACTTTGGGCTCTCTCTCTCTCTCAAAATATTTTTGAATTCTTGGAATCAAACAAAAACCACATTTTGGAAGAGATGATGTTGTTTCACTTTTCATGAAATTCATTACGAGATTTTGACCCAATCTTGGAATACACAAAAAAAAAAAAAATGTTGCCACTGCTTTTGGAAATTAGGTGGCTGAGTGTGCAATTAAAAGTAAAGTGTTTTTGGTCAAAACCATTGACAGAGAAGAGGAGAGGGTGTGGGCAAAAGGAATCTTGTTTTTGCTTATCCAAGAAATAAACAATATCTTGTAAAATTCTACCTGTCAGAAAGGAAAGAAAAGGGAATCATGTTTCTATGTTCTTGTATTCCTTCTTGTATGTTGTCTAGCTCATTGAGATAATGCACATGGACAGGTTTTAATCGTTGATCATGCAGATGTAATAGCAATGCAAGTAAGTGTGTGACTAATTTATATGGCTCGAAGGTTTTTTCTCTAATCATTAAATCCAATAATTAATTCTTTTTTTGGTATGTTTTGTTTCCTTTTCTGTATCGTATTCCAATGAAACTTCTGCAGAATTGGTCACACTTAAAAACAGTTGTTGAACAATTGAACCATGTACCATCTAAGCAGCATGGAACAGATATTATGCGCATTAGGCAGTGGTATATTCTCAAATTCTGTTTCTTAATCATCATTCTTTGTTTCTTTCTGTTATCTACCTTCCTTTCTTTTAATTCTTTTTCTGTCAGCCTCCAGGGGTGGCGGGGCCTGGCTTGCCATGCCGACTTATCATAAAAGGCTTCCATTTCCCTTTTTTGTTGTTTCATGGTTGTTGTAGACATGAGAATAGTTTTTATAAATTCTAGACCCTTTCATGTTTGATATTTTATGTAATCATTTTAATTTTAATTTTTTTTATGCTGAGTTTGGTATGTTAGCTTAGTCAGACTTTTTTTTTTTCAATTTTTTTTTTTTTTGTGGGACATCCCTTCCCAAAATTTTGATCAGAAAATTAATTTTCTAAAATTTTATGACTTTGTTTGGATCGCAGATTTATTGATGAAAAAGGAAAGGATAGATGATTCAAAATTACTTTTTTTTATTTGGTCATGTAAAATGGTGGGGAAAAAGTATGGGATTTGATACATTTTCTTATATTTGCTGGCCCAACCAAATAAGAACATGCTTTTGGAAATTCACGTTTCCTTCTTTTCACTGTTGTATTCTTTTCCTTCTTTTTTTCCTTGCCAAATTTGGGATCTAAATATTATATATTTTCATATACATTGACTCTTTTCATTTGACTGTTTTTAATTCTAGGTGTTTAGATGGGCATGCACAGTTCTATCGGCAAACAATAATTTTGGGTTCTTATTTAAATCCAGGTATTGGGTTTTCAAGTTCTATTCGTTAGAATAATGTCCAGACCTCTTGCAATTTATTAAGTTATAGACTGAGATGCTTTGTGATTATTTATGCAATCGTACCGCTTGGGTAAGTGGAGCTACAGACAGGACTCCTTATCTCTGTTAAAACATTAGCATGATTTTTATTGGCCATCCAAAAAACTAGTTTTTGCTCTTTACATTCCTGTCCTCATATTTTAGAGAGGAAGACAAATTAATAGGTCTTCAGTAGATCACAATCCTTTTTGTGTGTTGGATAGAAGGATAAAACAACTGTAATTTTGAAGTTTCACTCTTCCATTGAAGATTTATGTAATATTAACTCATATTTTAGCAGTATTGTCGAGTTGTGCATGCTTTGATAAAAACCTGAGTTATTGAGTATTGCCTGTGAATCTTCTTAGGTAATACCTTGGAAGTCAATTGATCCTAATCTATGTTTGTGCTTCCTCTTTCCAGACATAAATGCCTTGTTTAATCGTCATTGCGTTAACTACCAAGGAAAGGTGGGTAATATTCTTCATTTTATTATGTACAGCATGTATTTTTTTTCTGAAGGTTTGTTATTGCTCAGGTTGAGACGAGTGTATTGCTAGTGTAGGCATCTCAACTTACGGACAACCTCTCTTCTCTTTGTCCTGCATTAATTTTTGTGCTTGGTGATTATACATATATGTATATATATTTTGCGAGGGGGGGAAGTGTTTTTGGCCCTTTACAATTGTTTTATAATACCCCCTTGAGGTTCTAAGGTTTTTCGATTGCATGCTTCTTTTATTCCCTTGGTTGCTCCCCACCCTCCCAAAAAAATAAAAAAAAAAATTGCAACTCATATAATTAAGATTTATTTATTTTCTTTTAAGTGACCGTAGGTGAAGGGAAAAAGAAAGAGATTAGAAGATATTAATCCATCTTGTCCTCTTTCATGAATTTTTTATAATCAAAGATAATATGCTTGAAATACATACTGCTGAATATTCTAACACGTTTCTTCAAGTTGGAGTGTGCACATAAAAAATGCATAGCTTGAAAGTGAGGCTAAAAGGAATGATTGGCCAATAGCTTAGGAAGGAGATCCGCCAATGGAGAGAAAGTCAAATAAAAGGTGTAGTCAAAGCAACATGTCTTGAAGAAAATGGCAATAAAGTTCACTATGTTTAGTACGTCCATGGAAGATAGGATTTTTGGCAATGAAACTAACTGCCTTGTTATCATAATGCGTGGACATAAGAGCTAGAATATCAATCCCAAAATCACATAATAATGAGCAAACGCAGAGCATTTCAAATATAGTTTGGACCATAGCTAGGGTGAGCAAAAAAACACTAGTAAACTGAAAACTGAATTGAACCAAACAAACCGAACTGAAAATCGCAATTAACCGGTTTCAGTTTTGGTTTCTTTTTTTTTTTCATTTATTTTTTTTTTAAATTTTTCAGTTTTCCGGTTCGGTTTTTAATATACGTTAACCGTCGGTTTGGTAAATCGCCCAAATTTTATTATTAATATAAATTATATAATATATTATTATTTTATTTCTTTTGTTTGTTTGGTAGTAGTTTTATTGTTGAAGTAATCTAAACTGAAATTATGTTATTATTTTTGTTAAATTATGTTTTGACTGTTAATTGCTTTTATGTTAATATATAAGTAATTAGTTATAGTTTGATAATTATTTTAAAAAAAGGGTAAAAACAGGTAACCAGATCGATTTGAACAGTTAATCGTTGAACGATTAACCATTTATAGCAGTTCGTTTTCGGTTCAAAGAAAAAAAAAATCGAACTTGATCGGTTCGGTTGAGCACCCCTAGCCATAGCTAGTACTTGATCTTTGCGCTAGAATGGATAACAACATGTTTTCTACCATGCTAGGTGACCAAATTACCCCTAACAAGTTACAAAATTAGAGGTGGAATGATGATAATTATGGCTCCCTACGTATCGACATCACTATAGCCAATCATGCATGGTGAGGAGGGTCGATAGAGAACACCATGACGAGGAGACTTGTTAATACTATAGAATTTTGTGAACAACCTCAAAGTGCAAAAGATGAGGAGCATGCATAAACTTGCTGACAACACATATAGGATACATAATATATGAGCAACAGTGAGATATATGAGCTTCCCCACCGGATGTTTGTATTAACCCACATGTGAAAAAGGCTCACCTAAAATAGCATCTAGCTTGCTAGAAGAGTCCATGAGAGTGTCTGCGAGCACCTAAGAGAACAATCTTAGTAAGAAGATTCAATGCATGTTGATAGGGAGAAGTACCTTGAGGGGAGTGAGCAACTTCAATACCTAATAAATAACGAAGTCCTCCAAGATCTTTAGTATGTAATTGACTATTGAGATCTACATACATAGTGAAGACAATAATGCCACTAGACGTACATCAGACAGACACCAAATGATCAGCCATAGAACATGTAAGACTAACACCAAGGAGAACATATTTAAAACAGTAAAATCAGGCTCGAGAAGTCTGCCAACACTGTAAGTGTGAGTATACCCATTTGCAACCAAATGAGCCTTAAGCCACTCAATAGAACCATGAAGAAGATATATTTAATAGTACGTCCCCAATGACAGTGAACAAATGAACAAGTGTCGGTGTTTGCATTAAGCAACACCATATTGTTGGGATGTGCCAAAACAAGTGGTTTGATGGATAATACCTCCATCAGTTCAAATTGTGTGGACAACGATCTAAACATATTCTAATGCATTATTTGATCGAAAAAGTTTGATTCGCTTGCAAAGTAAGTCAAAGTTTCCTTATAGAAGCCAGAAATAATAGAAGGTCAATCACCAAAAATAAAATAATAGAAGATAACTCAAAACCGTTGTTTTAAATCACAAAGTATGGAAAATACTTGACACAAGTAATACGAAAGGGACCCCAAACACCGTTGTGAACTAAGATTAGAAGATTACTCAGGACTAATACCATGATTGGGAAATGAATTACGATGATCCTTGCCAAGTTGACAAGCTTTATATTCTAGATTACACACTGGACTCAAGTCAGGTACAACTAACTTCAATCGAGCTAAAGATGGGACCCAAGTGAAAGTGCTACGGGAGAGATCAGACGATAGTGTGAAGCGTGCAGACGAGTTGCGCTTTGGAGGACTAAATCAATATTGTAAAGGCCATCTGTCTCATGGCATGAACTAATCGTCAACTTCATCTTGAGGTCCTGAAAGACACAAGTAGGAAAGAAGATTATGGAATAGTTTGACATTTTAGTTAACTAACTAATAGGAACCAGCTCAAACAATTTCCACGGTGCAATTTATTTGGCGTGATGGAGTGAGAGACATCATGGGCTTTTAGAAAAATTGATTGAGGTGAAATTTGAACACATGACGTCTCGTATGTATTGTCAGGTTTTGACATGATGAATAATCCAACAAATAATTTTCAAAGGAATTTGAGGCAAATAACAACTAGTCTTCTCCTTTTCTTTTTCTTTTTTTGTAGTAAAAGTCTTCTTAGCGCCCCTGGGTGGTTTAGCGTGGGCTCCTACCTGTTTATTAATTTAAAAAAGTAGTACAAGAAGGAGGGGGACCTAACCTGACCTCCAGCAAAAGCAAAGGAAAGCAACAAATAAAAGAAATAAAGGTGTAGTGACTCACCGAAGTACAAAAATAAACCAAACCAAGCCTTTTCCCATAGGTGGGGTCGGCCATATGGATTTGACGACGCTAATTAAATCTGTGCAGTGCCGTGTCCTCCGTGAGCTCCATAAGGGCAAGGTCATGTCTAATAGTTTCTTTCCAACTTTTGGGTCTTCCTCTCTCTTTCCTACTCCTAGCAATCTCTATACTTTCACACTTTTTAATCGGTGCCTCCATTGGACGTCTTCTAACATGGCCGAACCATCTTAAACGATTTTTTCTCATTTTATCTTTAATTGGTGTTATTCCTACTTTACCCCTAATCTTCTCGTTCCTAATTCTATTTCTCCTTGTGATCCCACACATCCATCTTAGCATTCTCATCTCTGCAACTGCCATCTTTTGAACATGATTATGCTTTACTGTCCAACATTCCAATCAATACAACAACGCTGGCCTTACCGCCACCTAATAATACCTTCTTTTCACTTTGAGGGGGACTTTTCGATCACACAAGACCCCTGAAGCACTCCTCCATCTGGTCCACCTGGCTTGAATCCTATGCCTTACATCAGTATCAATCCCTCCATCTTGTTGCACCATAGGACCAAGGTACCTAAAGTTTTCTTTCGCTACAATCTTTTGTATGCCCAAACTTACTTCTACGTCTCCAGTTGTCCCACTTTGGCTAAACTTGCATTCCATATATTCTGTTTTACATCTACTTAGCCTAAACCCTTTAGTTTCTAACGTTTCCCGCCACAATTCTAACTTAGCATTCACTCCTCCTCTCGTCTCGTCTACTAAGACGATGTCATCTGCAAATAGCATACACCACGGCACCTCATCCTGAATATGCCTTGTAATCTAATCCATAACTAGGGCAAACAAGTATAGGATAGGAAATTCGTTAGTCTCTCCATCACTCGTCCGTATAAATGTTACGGCTCTATCGTACATGTCCTTTATTGCCTCAATATATGCGACACACACTTCATTCTTTTCCAATACTCTTCATAGAATCTCCCTAGGAACCCGGTCATATGCTTTCTCCAAATCAATGAATACCATGTGTAAATCTTTTTGACCTTCTGTATACTGTTCCGTTAATCTCCTTAAGAGAAAGATAGCCTCCATAGTTGATCTCTCAGGCATGAAACCAAAGTGATTCTTTGAAACGTTTGTTGTCGTTCTTAGTCGTCTCTCAATAACTCTCTCCCATAATTTCATCGTATGATTAATCAATTTAATCCCGCGGTAGTTTGCATAGTTCTGAGTATCCCCTTTGTTCTTGTATATGGGTATAAGGATACTTTTTCTCCATGCATCAGGCATCTTCTTTCTATTTAGCACTACATTAAAAAGTTTTGTTAACCAATTTATGTCATCCTCCCCCAAGCACTTCCAAACCTCGATAGGGATACCATCTGGCTCAATCGCTTTCCATTCTTCATCTTTTTTAGTGTTTCTTTTACTTCCTCCCTACTGATTCTCCTATAAAACACATGATTCGCTTCTTCCCTAGAAGTGGTAAGTGACCCTAATTGTATGTCACTACAACTGCTTTCGTTAAATAGCTTGTAGAAGTAGCTCTTCCAACGCTCCTTTATCTCCTCTTCCTTTACTAACACATTTTCATCCTCATCCTTAATGCATTTAACTTGGCTTAAGTCTTTGTATCGGCGATCTCTAGCTTTAGCAAGCTTGAATATCTCTTTTCGCCTTCCTTAGTGTCGAGTCGCCTATATAACTCCTCATGTGCCTTTGCCTTAGCCTCACTAACTACCTTTTTGGTTTCTCTTTTTGCTCTTTATATTTCTCCAAATTCGTTTCATTTCAATCATTTTTCAAGATTTAAAACGCTCTCTTTTAACTCTTATCTTATTTTGGATAGTCTCGCTCCACCACCATGCCTCTTTCTGTGCCGGAGCACTTCCTTTGGATTCTCCTAAGATTTCTTTTCTAGTTTCCTAATACACTCTGCTACCTTATTCCACATATTATTTGCACTCTCGTTTACCCCCCAAACGTCTTCCTCTAGTAGTCTTTCCCTTAATGCTAATTGCTTATCACCTTTCAAGTTCCACCATTTAGTCCTTGAGTATCTATACAACTTATTTTTTCTAGTCTACCTTTGGAGCTGCACATCTATGATCAACCACCTATGTTGGGAAGTCAAGCTCTCTCCCGGTGTAACCTTGCAATCTTTACAAGCTAATCGGTCTCTTTTCCTAGTTAAAAAGAAGTCAATTTGTGTCCTTGAGCAGCCACTCTTATAAGCCACCAAATGTTCCTCTCTCTTCCTAAAAAAAGATGTTCATCACCATCAGATCATAAGCCACTGCAAAGTCCAAAATATCATTCCCTTCTTCATTTCTATTACCATATCCATATCCATATCCCCCATGTACTCCTAAGTATCCATCTACGTCACGTCCTACATGACCGTTCAAATCTCCTCCTATGAAAACCATCTCTCCTTGGGGTATCTCTAGTAGCACTCCTTCCAAGTCTTCCCAAAACTTCTCCTTATGTCCATCTATTAAGCCCACCTGAGGGGCATAAGCACTAATTACGTTCACTATGTCTTCTCCTAACACTAACTTGATCGCAATAATTCTATCTCCAGAGCGTTTTACATTAACTATATCTTCCTTTAGCTCATTGCTTACCACTATGCCTATCCCATTCCTCGATCTATTACTAAAGTACAAAAATAAAATTTACTAGAAATAAAAAAAAAAGGAAAATTTACTAAAAATAAAGGCAATCCTAGAAAGGAGGAAATCCGCTAAAATGCGGTGAATGATTGTAGAAGTATGAAAAGCAATACCATCGAATCTGCACACGTTACGGCCTTTGCATGCATTCCAAAAAGGATAGCAGACAACCAGAACTCTAATATGGCTTGTCGAGGGGGCACATCGATGCCAATGAAGAAGCATTGCTGAAACAGAATGGAACTCATAGAAACGGAGCCCAAAAAGTCTAAAGAAATACAGCCATACCTGTTTGGACGAAGGGCAATGCAGGAACATATGGCTCTGTGTCTCGACTGCATTATTGCAGACCTAAGTTGTTCGGACACTGGACGGGAATCGGATGCTGGTGTGAATCTAGGTGTCGGACAATGCAAGTCTAAAGAATGGAAGATAAGTGGATAAGGATCCGAATTTGGATACGGGTACGGGGGTATGCGATGTAATTTTTAATTATTTTATAAATTAATATTATAAATATTTATTTTTAATTATTTATCGTTTTCCATTTCGTATACTGACTCTCTCTATACACACACACACACACACACAGAGACAATACGCAAAATGGAAGACAAAAAGTCTATGTACACAAATCAAAGAGCAAAATTCTCGCATGGGAATAGCTGGCTTGGGACGCGTGACTTCCATGTAATACACATAAGGGTCATAAAACTTAATTATGTTTGTATAATCAACACAAAGAAGACAAAAGGTTGAAACCATCTAAAGAACGCTTTGGACAGAGAATGCCATTGCCGTAGAAATTTAAATGGATGATTATATCATTTAAGCATTACAACCATATCCGGATTAAAAGTGCCGTATCCGACTCCATACCCGCACCTGAGTGGGTACTCCATAGTTTTGGACGAGTCTGCGTAACTTTGTTGCAAACACGACGAGAGACCATGTTGAATCCTCTAGTGCTAAGGGAATCATCCAAAGCCAGGTAATGTTGAATGTGTATCCAAATAAAGAATGAAACCTGAAGCATAATATGCTGCTGCCAAATTCAAGAGAAACACAATGAAAAGTTTCCGCCCAGAGTTCTGTTGGAGAAAATAGGATTTTGAGAATAGTACTGCAGTACTTCTGAATTCTCTTATATTTTTTCATATATCCAAAATGAGTTAACATAGATTCTTTATACAAAGAAGCTGGAAACATGGATAATTAATGATCTAGGGACTCAACAAAACATTAAATTGATCTAGAAACAAAGCAAAGAAAAATGAGAGTTTCTAAGACAAGAATTTATAATTCAAAAATAATGATTGACAGCTGCAAATGCTAGTTATTAATTCTGAACGGAACTTTGACTGAGAGAGAGGAGAGTTGGCTAAACTTGCTGATTTGAAACTTGAAATAATTAGCTCACAAATTACTTCTCACAAATTCCCCTCTTAATTTGTGAGTTTGAGTTGCTCTTTTTGCCTCTCAAATTTTTCTGCTATAATAGCTTTGGTGGGCATGTCTACTGGCTGCTCAAGGGTGCTCAGAAATTCCAACCGAATTCCACCTTTCTGAACTAAGTCTCTAATAAAATGAAGTCTTAATTCAATGTGCTTGGACCTGGCATGGAAAACTGGATTCTTAGACATTGCCATTGCTGACATATTGTCACAACAAATCATTGTAGGACCTTCCTGCTTCTGTCCTAGGTCTTCAAGGATCCTTCTTAACCACACAGCTTCACATGCAGCCTCAGTAGCTACTGAATATTCAGCTTCAGCTGAAGAAAGAGCAACTGTTTGCTGTTTCTTTGAACTCCAGGCAATTATATTTGATCCAATGCAGAAAATATAAGCTAAAGTACTCTTCCTATGATCTGTAGATCCAGCCCAGTCGCTATCTGAAAAACCAGTCAAAGAACTTTCAGATTCCTTCATGTATTTGATTCCCAATTTCCTTGTTCCATTCAAGTATTTCAGAATTCGTTTTGCTGCTGCATAATGCAAAGTGCTTGAAGGACTCATAAACCTTGAAATCATGCGAACCGATTGCATTATATCAGGCCTTGAATGAGTGACTACATCAAAGAACCAACCAAGCTTCTGAACATTGCATCATCAACCTTCTTAGCTCCATCTTCCATCTTCAATTTCTC
>QLOD02152650.1:0-14836 GCA_003260245.2 Sideroxylon spinosum
TCTGGAAAGATTGTAATGAGACAAAGGCCCTGGAAGATTGTTACAACATTAGGGGATGTAAGCAAAATAGCGGAAGATTACTTGGAGACCTGGGGTTGTCGTTATGCCCACGCGATCGTTAAAATCTTAAATCTGGCATAACTTTTGCTACGTAACTCCGTTTTTCTGTAATAACATATTATAGAAACCTTGTAAAGAGACGAAGGCCCTGGAAAATCGCTGCATCACTGGGTGATGTAGACAATATAGCGTAAGTCTACTTGGAGACCCAGGGGCGTTATTTTGCCTACTTGGTTTGTAAATTTGAAATCGGACATAACTTTTGCTACGTAACTCCGTTTTCTTATTATATTATTTTTCTGGTAAACTTATAATATGATGAAGGCCACGGCAAATTGCTACATCATTGGGGGATGTAAACACAATAGCGGAAGACTACTTGTAGACCTGGGGTCGTTGTTTTACCCGTGCGGTCGTTAAAATCTTAAATCGGGCATAACATTTGCTACGTAAGTCCGTTTTCTTGTTACAACATATTTCTAGAAAGCTTGTAATGAGACGAAGGCCCTGGAAAATCGTTACATCATTGGGTGATGTAGACAGCATCGCGTGAGTCTACTTGGAGACCTAGGGGTGCCGTTTTGCCCACTTCATCGTTAAATTCTAAACTGGACATGACTTTTGCTACGTAACTCTGTTTTGTTATTATAATATTCTTTTTGGAAAGTGTGTAACCAGCCGAAGGCCCTGGAAAATTATTACATCATTGGGGGTTGTAAACACAATAACGGAAGACTACATGGAGACCTGGGGTCATCGTTATGCCTGCGCGGACGTTAAAATCTAAAATTGGGTGTAACTTTTGCTACGTAACTCCGTTTTCTTATTATAACATTTTTCTCGAAAGTTTATAATGAGACAAAGGCCCTGGAAAATTGCTACTTCAATGGGTGATGTCAACCGCATAGCGTAAATCTACTTGGAGACCCAGGGCTGTCGTTTTTTCCACTTGGTCGTTAAATTCTAAATCAGACATAATTTTTGCTACCTAATTCCGTTTTGTTATTATAATATGTTTTTGGAAAGCGTGTAACATGCCAAAGGCCCTGAAAAATTATTACATGATTGGGTGGTGTAGGTAGCATAGCGGAAGACTACTTAGAAAACTAGGGTCGTCGTTATGCCCGTGCGGTCAGTAAATCTTATATTGGCCATAACGTTTGCTACGAAACTCTGTACTCTTATTATTATTTGTTTCTGGAAGGCTTATAACAAGGCGAAGGCTCTGGAAGAATATTTAATCATTGGGTGCTGTAAATAGTACAACGGAAGACTGCTTGAAAACTTAGGGTCGTTGTCATGGCCGCGCGGTCGTTAAATCTTAAATCGGGCACAACTTTTGTTACGTAACTCGTTTGCTTATTATAATATCTTTTCGGAAAGCTTGCGAGGGGATGAAGGCGCTCAAAAAATATTACGTTATTGAATAATAAGGATAGCATAGCATAAGACTACTTGGAGACCTAGGGGCATCGTTACGCCCATGCGGTCGTTAAATTTTAAATCGGACATAACTCTTGCCACGTAACTCCGTTTCTGATCCGATTATGTTTCTGCAAAGCTTGTAATAAGATGAAGGCCTTGGAAAATTATTACATCATCGGGTGATGTAAACAGCATAGCGGAAGACTACTAGAGACCTGGGGTCATAATAATTCTCGCGCGGTCGTTAAGTCTTAAATCGGCTATAACTTTTGCTACGTAAATCCATTTTTGTTATTATAGTGTTTTTCTGGAAAGATTGTGAGACAACAAAGGGCCTGAAAAATTATTTCATCATTGGGTGATTTAAACAGCATAATGGAAGACTACTTGGAGACGTGGGGTCATTGTTTTGCCCGTGCGGCCGCTAAAATCTTAAATCGGCCTTAACTTTTGCTACGTAACTCCGTTTTGTTATGATGATATGTTTTTGGAAGGTTTGTAGTGAGACGAAGGCCTATGAAAGTTTCAACATCATTGGATGATACAAACAGCATAGTGTAAGTCGACTTAGAGACCTAGGGGCGTCGTTTTGCCCACTTGGTCGTTAAATTCTAAATCGGACATAACTTGGAGATCTGGAGTCGTCGATATTCCCGCGCGGTCACTAAATGTTAAATCAGTCATAACGTTTGATACGTAACTTCGTTTTCTTATTATAATATGTTTCTAGTAAACTTGTAATAAGATGAAGGCCATAAAAAATTATTACATCATTGGGTGATGAAAACAGCATAGCGGAAGACAACTTGGAGACATGGCGTTGTCGATATTCCCTCTCGGTCGCTAAATGTTAAATGGGTCATAAATTTTGATACGTAACTCTATTTTCTTATTATAGTATGTTTCTGGAAAGCTTGTAATGAGACGAAAGCCTAGGAAAATTATTACATCATTGGGTGATATAGATAGCATAGCGGAAGACGACTTGGAAACCTGGTATCGTCGATATGCCCGCGCGATTGTTAAACCTTAAATCGGTCATAAATTTTGCAACGTAACGCAGTTTTCTTATTATAGTAAGTTTTTAGAAAGCTTGTAATGATAGAAAAGCCCTAGAATATTATTACATCATTGGGAGATGTAGATAGCATAGCGGAAGACTACATGGGGACCTAGGGTCGTCTTTATACCCTCGCGGTCGATAATTCTTAAACCGGCCATAACTTTTGGCACATAACTCCGTTTTCTTATAATGATATGTTTTAGGAAAGCTTATGATGAGACGAAGGCCCTGGAAAATTATCACATCAATGGATGATACAGAAAGCATAGCGTAAGACTACTTGGACACCCAAGGAAGTCATTGTACCCGCGCGGTTGTTAAAATCTTAAATCAACCATAACTTTTGCGACGTAACTCATTTTTGTTATTATAATGTTTTTTTTTGAAACGTTTGTGATAACACAAAGGCTCTGGAAAATTATTACATCACTGGGTTATGTAAATAGCATAGCGGAAGACAACATTGAGACCTGGGGTCGTCTTTATGCCTGCGCGGTCATTAAATCTTAAATCGGCCATAACGTTTGCGATGTAACTCCGTTTTCTTAATATAGTATGTTTCTGGAAAGATTGTAATGAGACAAAGGCCCTGGAAGATTGTTACAACATTAGGGGATGTAAGCAAAATAGCAGAAGACTACTTGGAGACCTGAGGTTGTCGTTATGCTCGCGCGGTCGTTAAAATCTTAAATCTGGCATAACTTTTACTACGTAACTCCGTTTTTCTGTAATAACATTTTCTAGAAACCTTGTAATGAGACAAAGGCCCTGGAAAATCACTACATCATTGGGTGATGTAGACAGCATAGCGTAAGTCTACTTGGAGACCCAGGGGCATCGTTTTTCCTACTTGGTCGGTAAATTTGAAATTGGACATAACTTTTGCTACGTAACTCCATTTGCTTGTTATATTATTTTTCTGGTAACTTGTAACACGACGAAGGCCGCAGAAGATTGTTACATCATTGGGGAATGTAAACACAATAGCGGAAGACTACTTGGAGACATGGGGTCGTTGTTTTACCCGTGCGGTCGTTAAAATCTTAAATCGGGCAACATTTGCTACGCAACTCCGTTTTCTCATTACAACATTTTTCTAGAAAGCTTGTAATGAGATGAAGGCTTTGGAAAATCGTTACACGATTGGGTGATGTAGACATCATTGGGTGATGTAACAGCATCACGTGAATCAACTTGGAGACCCAGGGGCGTCGTTTTGGCCACTTGGTCGTTAAATTCTAAATCGGACATGAATTTTGCTACGTAACTCTGTTTTGTTATTATAATATTCTCTTTGGAAAGCGTGTAACGAGCCGAAGGCCCTGGAAAATTATTACATCATTGGGGTTTGTAAACATAATAGCGGAAGACTACATGGAGACCTGGGGTCGTCGTTACGCCTGCGCGGTCGTTAAAATCTAAAATTAGGTATAACTTTTTGCTACGTAACTCCGTTTTCTTATTATAACATTTTTCTCGAAAGTTTATAGCGAGATGAAAGGCCCTGGAAAATTGCTACTTCAATGGGTGATGTCGACAGCATAACGTAACTCTACTTGGAGACCCAAGGCCGACGTTTTGCCCACTTGGTCGTTAAATTCTAAACCAGACATAACTTTTGCTACCTAACTCCATTTTGTTATTATAATATGTTTTTGGAAAGCGTGTAACATGCCGAAGGCCCTGAAAAATTATTACATGATTGGGTGGTGTAGATAGCATAGCGGAAGACTACTTGGAGAACTAGGGTCGTCGTTATGCCCGTGCGGTCAGTAAATCTTAAATTGGCCATAACGTTTGCTATGAAACTCTGTACTCTTATTATTATTTGTTTCTAGAAGGCTTATAATAAGGCGAAGGCTCTGGAAGAATATTTAATCCTTGGGTGCTGTAAATAGTACAACGGAAGACTACTTGGAAACCTAGGATTATTGTCATGGCCGCGTAGTCGTTAAATTTTAAATCGGGCACAACTTTTGTTACGCAACTCGTTTTCTTATTATAATATGTTTTCGGAAAGCTTGCGAAGGGATGAAGTTGCTCAAAAATTAATACATTATTGAATAATAAAGATAGCATAGCGTAAGACTACTTGGAGACCCAGGGGCGTTGTTACGCCCACGCAGTCGTTAAATTTTAAATCGGACATAACTCTTGCTATGTAACTCCGTTTTCTGATCCGCTTATGTTTCTGCAAAGCTTGTAATAAGATGAAGGCCTTGGAAAATTATTACATCATTGGGTGATACAAACAGCATAGCGAAAGACTACTAGAGGCCTGGGGTTATAATCATGCCCGCACGGTCGTTAAACTTTAAATCGGCTATAACTTTTGCTACATAACTCCATTTTTGTTATTATAGTGTTTTTCTGGAATGTTTGTGAGAAGACAAAGGGCCTGAAAAATTATTTCGTCATTGGGTGATTTAAACAGCATAACGGAAGACTACTTGGAGACATGCGGTCATTGTTTTGCCCACGCGGTCGTAAAAATCCTAAATCGGCCTTAACTTTTGCTACGTAACTCCGTTTTGTTGTGATAATATGTTTTTGGAAGGTTTATAGTGAGAAGAAGGCCTATGAAAGTTTCAACATGATTGGATGATACAAACAGCATAGCGTAAGTCTACTTAGAGACCCAGGGGCGTCGTTTTGCCCACTTGGTCGTTAAATTCTAAATCGGACATAACTTGGAGATCTAGGGTCGTTGATAATCCCACGCGGTCGTTAAATTTTAAATCGGTCATAACGTTTGATACGTAACTTTGTTTTCTTATTATAATATATTTCTGGTAAACTTGTAATAAGATGAATGCCAAAGAAAATTATTACATCATTAGGTGATGAAAATAGCATAGCGGAAGACAACTTGGAGACCTGGCGTCGTCGATATTCCCTCGTGGTCGCTAAATGTTAAATCGGTCATAACTTTTGATACGTAACTCTGTTTGCTTATTATAGTATGTTTCCGGAAAGCTTGTAATGAGACGAAATCTGTAAAAATTATTATATCATTGGGTGATATAGATAGCATAGCGGAAGACGACTTGGAGACCTAGGGTCGCCGATATTCCCGCACGATTGTTAAACCTTAAATCAGTCATAACTTTTGCAACATAACTCCGTTTTCTTATTATAGTATGTTTTTGGAAAGCTTGTAATGAGTCAAAAGCCCTGGAATATTATTACATCATTGGGAGATGTAGATAGCGTAGCGGAAGACTACTTGGGGACCTAGGGTCCTCTTTATAACCGCGCGGTCAGTAATTCTTAAATTGGCCATAACTTTTGGCACATAACTCCGTTTTCTTATAATGATTTGTTTCAGGAAAGCTTATGATGAGACGAAGGCCCTAGAAAATTATCACATCAATGGATGATAAAGAAAGCATAGTGTAAGACTACTTGGACACCCAGGAGAATCTTAAATCGGCCATAACTTTTGCTACGTAACTTGTTTTTGTTATTAAAATGTCTTTTTTTGAAAAGTTTGTGATAACACAAAGGCTCTGGAAAATTATTACATCATTGGGTTATGTAAATAGCATAGCGGAAGACGACATTGAGACCTGGGGTCGTCTCTATGCCTGCGCGGTCATTAAATCTTAAATCGACCATAACTTTTGTTACGTAACTCCTTTTTCTTATTATAGCATGTTTTTGGAAAGATTGTAACGAGACAAAGGCCCTGGAAGATTGTTACAACGTTAGGGGATGTAAGCAAAATAGCGGAAGGCTACTTCGAGACCTAGGGTTGTCTTTATGCCTGCACGGTCGTTAAAATCTTAAATCTGGAAAAACTTTTGCTACGTAACTCCGTTCTGTAATAAGATTTTCTAGAAACCTTGTAATAAGACGAAGGCCCTGGAAAATCGCTACATCATTGGGTGATATAGACAGCATAGCGTAAGTCTACTTGGAGACCCAGGGGCATCGTTTTGCCTACTTGGTCGTTAAATTTTAAAATAGGACATTGCTTTTGCTACGTAACTCCATTTTCTTATTATATTAATTTTCTGGTAAACTTGTAATATGACGAAGGCCGCGAAAAATTGCTACAGCATTGGAGGATGTAAACGCAATAACGGAAGACTACTTTGAGACCTGGGGTCGTTGTTTTACCCGTGCGGTCGTAAAAATCTTAAATCGGGCATAACATTTGCTACGTAACTCTGTTTTCTTGTTGCAACATTTTTATAGAAAGTTTGTAATGAGATGAAGGCCCTGGAAGATCGTTACATCATTGGGTGATGTAGATAGCATCGCGTGAGTCTACTTAGAGACCCAGGGGCGACGTTTTGCCTACTTGGTCATTAAATTCTAAATCGGACATGACTTTTGCTACGTAACTCTGTTTTATTATTATAATATTCTTTTTGGAAAGTGTGTGACGAGCCAAAGGCCTTGGAAAATTATTACATCATTGGGGGTTGTAAACACAATAGCGGAAAACTACATGGAGACCTGGGGTCGTCATTACGCCCGCGCGGTCATTAAAATCTAAAATTAGGTATAACTTTCTGCTACGTAACTCTGTTTTTTCTTATTATAGCATTTTTCTCGAAAGTTTATAATGAGACGAAGGCCCTGGAAAATTGCTACTTCAATGGGTGATGTCGACAGCATAGCGTAACTCTACTTGGAGACCCAGGGCCGTCGTTTTGCCCACTTGGTCGTTAAATTCTAAATCAGACATAACTTTTGCTACCTAACTCCATTTTGTTATTACAATATGTTTTTGGAAAGCGTGTAACATGTCGAAAACTACATGGAGATCTGGGGGTTGTAAACTCAATAGCGGAAAACTACATGGAGACCTGGGGTCGTCGTTACGCCCACGCGGTCGTTAAAATCTAAAATTCGGTATAACTTTTTGCTACGTAATTCCGTTTTCTTATTATAACATTTTTCTCAAAAGTTTATAATGAGACGAAGGCCCTGGAAAATTGCTATTTCAATGGGTGATGTCGACAGCATAGCGTAACTCTACTTGGAGACCCAGGGCCGTCGTTATGCCTGTGCGGTCAGTAAATCTTAAATTGGGCATAACGTTTGCTACGAAACTCTGTACTCTTATTATTATTAGTTTCTGGAAGGCTTATAGTAAGGCAAAGGCTCTGGAAGAATATTTAATCCTTGGTTGCTGTAAATAGTACAACTGAAGACTACTTGGAAACCTAGGATTGTTGTCATGGCCGCGCAGTCGTTAAATCTTAAATCGGGCACAACTTTTGTTACGTAACTCGTTTTATTATTATAATATGTTTTCAGAAAGCTTGCGAAGGGATGAAGGTGCTCAAAAATTATTACATTATTGCATAATAAAGATAGCATAGCGTAAGACTACTTGGAGACCCAGGGGCGTCGTTATGCCCACGCGGTCGTTAAATTTTAAATCAGACATAACTCTTGCTACGTAACTCCATTTTCTGATCCGATTATGTTTCTACAAAGCTTGTAATAAGATATTGGCCTTGGAAAATTATTACATCATTGGGTGATGTACAAAGCATAGCGAAAGACTACTAGAGACCTGGGGTCATAATCATGCCCGCACGGTCGTTAAATCTTAATCAGCTATAACTTTTGCTATGTAACTTCATTTTTGTTATTATAGTGTTTTTCTGGAAAGTTTGTGAGAAGACAAAGGGCCTGAAAAATTATTTCATCATTGGGTGATTTAAACAGCATAACGGAAGACTACTTGGAGACATAGGGTCATTGTTTTGCCTGCGCGGCAGCTAAAATCTTAAATCGGCCTTAACTTTTGCTACGTAACTCCGTTTTCTTATGATAATATGTTTTTGGAAGGTTTGTAGTGAGACGAAGGCCTATGAAAGTTTTAACATCATTGGATGATACAAACAGCATAGCGTAAGTCTACTTAGAGACCCAGGGGCGTCGTTTTGCCCACTTGGTCGTTAAATTCTAAATCGAACATAACTTGGAGATCTAGGGGCGTCGATATTCCCGCGCGGTTGGTAAATGTTAAATAGGTCATAACGTTTGATACGTAACTTCATTTTCTTATTACATTATGTTTCTGGTAAACTTGTAGAAAGATGAAGGCCATAGAAAATTATTACATCATTAGGTGATGAAAACAGCATAGCGGAAGACAACTTAGAGACCTGGCATCGTCGATATTCCCTCGCGGCCGCTAAATGTTAAATTGGCCATAACTTTTGATACGTAACTGTTTTCTTATTAAAGTATGTTTCTAGAAATCTTGTAATGAGACAAAAGCCAAGGAAAATTATTGCATCATTGGGAGATGTAGATAGTATAGCGGAAGACTACTTAGGGACCTGGGGTCATCTTTATACCCGCGCGGTCAGTAATTCTTAAGTCGGCCATAACTTTGGACACACGACTCCATTTTCTTATAATGATATGTTTCGGGAAAGCTTATGATGAGACAAAGGCCCTGGAAAATTATCACATCAATGGATGATACAGAAAGCATAGCGTAAGACTTCTTGGACACCCAGGGACGTCGCTGTACCCGTGCGGCCGTTAGAATCTTAAATCATCCATAACTTTTGCTATGTAACTCGTTTTCATTATTATAATGTTTTTTTGAAAGGTTTGTGATAACACAAAGGCTCTGGAAAATTATTACATCATTGGGTTATGTAAATAGCATAGTGGAAGACGATAGTGAGACCTGGGGTCGTCTTTATGCCTGTGCGGTTATTAAATCTTAAATCGGCCATAACTTTTGCTACGTAACTCCATTTTCTTAGTATAGTATGTTTCTAGAAAGATTGTAACGAGACAAAGGCCCTGGACGATTGTTAGAACATTAGGGGATGTAAGCAAAATAGCGGAAGACTACTTGGAGACCTGGGGTTGTCGTTATGCCCGCGCAGTCATTAAAATCTTAAATCTGGTATAACTTTTGCTACGTAACTCCGTTTTTCTGTAATAACATTTTCTAGAAACCTTGTAAGGAGACGAAGACCCTGGAAAATTGCTACATCATTGGGTGATGTAAACAGCAAAGCGTAAGTCTACTTGGAGACCCAGGGGCATCGTTTTGCCTACTAGGTCGGTAAATTCGAAATCGGACATAACTTTTGCTACGTAACTCCGTTTTCTTATTACATTATTTTTCTGGTAAACTTGTAATACGACAAAGGCCACGAAAAATTGCTACATCAATGGGGGATGTAAACACAATAGCAGAAGACTACTTGGAGACCTGGGGTCGTTGTTTTAACCATGCGGTCATTAAAATCTTAAATCGGGCATAACATTTGTTACGTAACTCCTTTTTCTTGTTGCAACATTTTTCTAGAAAGCTTGTAATGAGACGAAGGCCCTGGAAAATCGTTACATCATTGGGTGACGTAGATAGCATCGCGTGAGTCTACTTGGAGACCCAGGGGCGTCGTTTTGGCGACTTGGTCGTTAAATTCTAAATCGCACATGACTTTTGTGACGTAACTCTGTTTTCTTACTATAATATTCTTTGTGGAAAGTGTGTAACGAGCCGAAGGCCCTGGAAAATTATTACATCATTGGGGGTTGTAAACACAATAGCGGAAGACTACATGGAGACCTGGGGTCGTCGTTATGCCCGCGCGGTCGTTAAAATCTAAAATTGGGTATAACGTTTGCTACGTAACTCCGTTTTCTTATCATAACATTTTTCTTGAAAGTTTATAATGAGAAGAAGGCCCTGGAAATTGCTACTTCAATGGGTGATGTCGACAGCATTGCGTAAGTCTACTTGGAGACTCAGGGCCGTCGTTTTGCCCACTTGGTTGTTAATTTCTAAATCAGACATAACTTTTACTACCTAACTCCATTTTGTTATTATAATATGTTTTTGGAAAGCGTGTAACTTGCCGAAGGCCTTGAAAAATTATTACATGATTAGGTGGTGTAGATAGCATAGCGGAAGACTACTTGGGAAACTAGGGTCGTCGTTATGCCCGTGCGGTCAGTAAATCTTAAATTGGCCATAACGTTTGCTACGAAACTCTGTACACTTATTATTATTTGTTTTTGGAAGGCATATAACAAGGCGAAGGCTCTGGAAAAATATTTAATCGTTGGGTGTTGTAAATAGTACAACGGAAGACTACTTAGAAACCTAGGGTCGTTGTCATGGCCGCGCAGTCGTTAAATCTTAAATCAGGCACAACTTTTGTTACGTAACTCGTTTTCTTATTATAATATGTTTTCGGAAAGCTTGCGAAGGGATGAAGGTGCTCAAAAATATTACATTATTGAATAATAAAGATAGCATAGCGTAAGACTACTTAGAGACCTAGGGGTGTCGTTACGCCCACGCAGTCGTTAAATTTTAATCGGACATAACTCTTGCTACGTAACTCCATTTTCTGATCCGATTATGTTTCTGCAAAGCTTGTAATAAGATGAAGGCCTTGGAAAAGTATTACATCATTGGGTGATGTAAAAAGCATAGCGGAAGACTACTAGAGACCTGGGGTCATAATCATGCCCGCACGGTTGTTAAATCTTAAATCAGCTATAACTTTTGCTACGTAACTCCATTTTTGTTATTATAGTGTTTTTCTGGAAAGTTTGTGAGAAGACAAAGGGCCTGAAAAATTATTTCATCATTGGGTGATTTAAACAGCATAACGGAAGACTACTTGGAGACATGGGGTCATTGTTTTGCCCGCGCGGCCGCTAAAATCTTAAATCAGCCATAACTTTTGCTACGTAACTCTGTTTTCTTATAATAATATGTTTTTGGAAGGTTTGTAGTGAGACGAAGGCCTATGAAAGTTTCAACATCATTGGATGATACAAACAGCATAGCGTAAGTCTACTTAGAGACCCAGGGGCGTCGTTTTGCCCACTTGGTCGTTAAATTCTAAATCGGACATAACGTAGATATCTGGGGTCGTCGATATCCTGCGCAGTTGCTAAATGTTAAATCGGTCATAACGTTTGATACGTAACTTCGTTTTCTTATTATAATATGTTTCTGGTACACATGTAATAAGATGAAGGCCATAGAAAATTATTACATCATTACGTGATGAAAACAGCATAGCGGAAGACAATTTGGAGACCTGGCATCGTCGATATTCCCTCGTGGCCGCTAAATGTTAAATCGGCCATAACTTTTGATACGTAACTCTGTTTTCTTATTAAAGTATGTTTCTAGAAATCTTGTAATGATACAAAAGCCTAGGAAAATTATTACATCATTGGGAGATGTAGATAGCATAGCGGAAGACTACTTGGGGACCTTGGGTCGTCTTTATACCTGTGCGGTCAGTAATTCTTAAATTGGCCATAACTTTTGGCACGTAACTCTATTTTCTTATAATGATATGTTTCGGGAAAGCTTATGATAAGACAGAGGCCCAAGAAAATTATCTCATCAATGGATGATACAGAAAGCACAGCGTAAGACTACTTGGACACCCAGGGGCGTCGTTGTACTCGCGCGGTCGTTAAAATCTTAAATCGGCCATAACTTTTGCTACGTAACTTGTTTTTGTTATTATAATGGTTTTTTTGAAAATTTTGTGATAACACAAAGGCTCTGGAAGATTATTACATCATTGGGTTATGTAAATAGCATAGCGGAAGACAACATTGAGACCTATGGTCGTCTTTATGCCTGTGCGGTCATTAAATCTTAAATCGGCCATAACTTTTGCTACGTAACTCCATTTTCTTATTATAGTATGTTTCTGGAAAGATTGTAATGAGACAAAGGCCCTGAAAGATTGTTACAACATTGGGGGATGTAAGCAAAATAGCGGAAGACTACTTGGACACCTGGGGGCGTCGTTGTACCCGCGCGGTCGTTAAAATCACAAATCGGCCATAACTTTTGCTACGTAACTCGTTTTTGTTATTATAATGTTTTTTTTGAAACGTTTGTGATAACACAAAGGCTCTGGAAAATTAGTACACCATTGGGTTATGTAAATAGCATAGCGGAAGAAACATTGAGACCTGGGGTCGTCTTTATGCCTGCGCGATCATTAAATCTTAAATCGTCCATAACTTTTGCTACGTAACTCCATTTTCTTATTATAGTATGTTTATGGAAAGATTGTAATGAGACAATGGCCCTGGAATATTGTTACAACATTAGGGGATGTAAACACAATAGCGGAAGACTACTTGGAGACCTGGGGTTGTCGTTATGCCCGCGCGGTCGTTAAAATCGTAAATCTAGCATAACTTTTGGTACGTAACTCCGTTTTTCTGTAATCACTTTTTCTAGAAACCTTGTAATCAGACGAAGGCACTAGAAAATCGCTATATCATTGGGTGATGTAGAAAGCATAGCGTAAGTTTACCCGGAGACCCAGGGGCATCGTTTTGCCTACTTGGTCGGTAAATTCGAAATCGGACATAACTATCGTTACGTAACTCCGTTTTCTTGTTATATTATTTTTTTGGTAAACTTGTAATACGACAAAGGCCACAAAAAATTGCTACATCATTGGGGGATGTAAACACAGTAGCGGAAGACTACTTAGAGACCTGGGGTCGTTGTTTGACCCGTGCTATCGTTAACAGTTGCTACGTAACATTTGCTACGTAACTCCGTTTACTTGTTGCAATATTTTTCTAGAAAGCTTGCAATGAGACGAAGGCCCTGGAAAATCGTTACATCAATGGGTGATGTAGATAGGATCACGTGAGTCTACTTGGAGACCCAGGGGCATCGTTTTGACGACTTGGTCGTCAAATTCTAAATCGGACATGACTTTTGCGACGTAACTCAGTTTTCTTACTATAATATTCTTTGTGGAAAGTGTGTAATGAGCTAAAGGCTGTGGAAAATTATTACATCATTGGGTGAAGTAAACAGCATAGCGGAAGACTGCAAGAGACCTGGGGTCATAATCATGCCCGTGCGGTCGTTAAACCTTAAATCGACTATAAATTTTGCTACGTAACTCAAGTTTTGTTATTATAGTGTTTTTCTGGAAAGTTTATGAGAAGACAAAGGGCCTGAAAAATTATTTTGTCATTGGGTGATTTAAACAGCATAACGGAAGACTACGTGGAGACATGGGGTCATTGTTTTGCTCGCGCGGCCGCTAAAATTTTAAATCGGCCTTAACTTTTGCTACGTAACTCTGTTTTCTTATAATAATATGTTTTTGGATGGTTTGTAGTGAGACGAAGGCCTATGAAAGTTTCAACATCATTAGATGATACAAACAGCATAGCGTAAGTCTACTTAGAGTCCTAGGGGCATCGTTTTGCCCACTTGGTCGTTAAATTCTAAATCGGACATAACTTAGATATCTGGGGTCGTCGATATTCCCGCGCAGTCGCTAAATGTTAAATCGGTCATAACGTTTGATACGTAACTTCGTTTTCTTATTATAATTGTTTCTGGTAAACTTGTAATAAGATGAAGGCCATAGAAAATTATTACATCATTAGGTGATGAAAACAGCATAGCGGAAGACAACTTGGAGACCTGGCGTCGTCGATATTCCCTCGCGGTCGCTAAATGTTAAATCGGTCATAACTGTTGATACGTAACTCTGTTTTCTTATTATAGTATGTTTCCGGAAAGCTTGTAATGAGACGAAGGCCTGGGAAAATTATTACATCATTGGGTGACATGGATAGCATCGCGGAAGACGACTTGGAAACCTGGTATCGTCGATATGCCCGCGCGATTGTTAAACATTTAATCGGTCATAACTTTTGCAACGTAACTCAGTTTGCTTATTATAGTATGTTTCTGGAAAGCTTGTGATGAGACAAATGCCCTGGAATATTATTACATCATTGGGAGATGTAGATAGCATAGCGGAAGACTACCTGGGGACCTAGGGTCGTCTTTATACCCGCGCAGTCGGTAATTCATAAATCGGCCATAACTTTTGGCACATAACTCCGTTTTCTTATAATGATATGTTTCGGGAAAACTTATGATGAGACAAAGGTCCTAGAAAATTATCACATCAATGGATGATACAGAAAGCATAGCGTAAGACTACTTGGACACCAAGGGGCATCTTATACCGGCGCGGTCGTTAAAATCTTAAATGGGCCATAACTTTTGCTACCTAACTCGTTTTTGTTATTATAATGTTTTTTTTTTGAAATGTTTGTGATAACACAAAGGCCCTGGAAAATTATTACATCATTGGTTATGTAAATAGCATAGCGGAAGACAACAATGAGACTTGGGGTCGTCTTTATGCCTGCGCGGTCATTAAATCTTAAATCGACCGTAACGTTTGCTACGTAACTCCATTTTCTTATTATAGTATGTTTCTGGAAAGATTGTAATGAGACAAAGGCCCTGGAAGATTG
>QLOD02152721.1:0-14818 GCA_003260245.2 Sideroxylon spinosum
TGAAAGACGGAAGATCTCTTTGAGTTCTGTAAGAAAAATTGATTCTGAGGGGCTTGCCCAAATTACTTTGTTCCAACGTTGAACCCATGTGTGGATATTTAATCTGAATCTGAAGCAGAAACAGAAGATGAAAGTGTTTAACTTGCTCCTATAGATCCTAGAAAGGGCAATCTAATGACCAAAGAAACAAGAAAAAAACTGAAGAATGAGAAGTGAAAAAAAATCCAGCAAGTTGATGCAAAATTGCCCAAATTTAAGCTTTAATTGTACTTGATTTGATAATCAACAAATTCAACCGAACAAAGGCAAAACCAAATCTGATCAATTCACCAAATCAAACCTTAATTTTGAGGGAAAGCAATTGGCAGCAAATACTTGAAGGGGTGGTTTCAGTCCATTATCATAAAAATATAAAATTAATATTTTAAAAAATGTGATAATATTTAAAAATTTTTACACATTTATTAACACCGTATGGATATCTATTAAACAAAGCCAACTAAAGTTTTTTATTTAAGAAAATATGATATTTAAACTTTAATTTTTTTCTTTAAATTTCTTAAAAATAAACATTTAAATAGAAAATTGAATTTTACCATACATAAAACTTGTACACTAATTGTTAATATTTTTATAGTTTTTTTATTTAGGTTTGTTTCATAAATTTATATCTAAACTCTTTGTAGACCAAATTGTACCTTTAAACACAGACATTTCTTAGTGTATGAACAAATTTAGAAATAGAACAAGAATATGAATTAAAAAACTAAACAACATTTTTTTAAAAGATATTTAATAGATGAAGATAATTTTGTTAAGAGTTCATTCATTTGCCAAAAAGTCAAAGAAGGAGGTCATATGTTTTTTCAGACCAACTAAGGGGGAGATGAAGTGAATTTATCCCAAAAAAATGTAAGAAATTAAAGGATACATCATACATATTTCAACCTTAATAGTTAAAAATTATAATTATCTCTCTTATTTTATTAATTTTAAAATTTTATCTATTTTTGTTACATCATATTACAATGGATTATTTAATTCAAATATCTTATTAAAGTAAAAAATTTTGATAAATAATATAATTAAAGTAATTATTAAATTAATTTATTTCTCAATTAAATTAATATGAAATATATTTTATTTAATTATTTTAATAAATAATATAATTAATTTATATTTAATATATATATTATTTTTATTGAACTAAATCATTTTTAATAATTAAAATAATTAAATTTAATTAATTTATTAAGATAACAACTAGTTTATTAAATAATTAAATTTAAGTAATTAAATTGTTATGAAATATATATTATTAAATTAATTTAAATCTTAAAAAATAATAAAATTAAACATTTAATTAAAACAAATTAATTACTGTAAACCAAACTGAATTTTCAACCATAATTTGAGTTTTCATTTCAAGAAACGAAAATAGAAAACAAAATTTAGAAAATAAAAACAGGTAAAACACAAATATGAAAAATAGCTGTGTTACCAAACGGAGAGTGTTGGGCTGATTTGATTTTGGATTCTATGTATTTCATCTTTTGTTAAGTGTTGGGTTGATTTCGGATTATATATATATTCCCTTTTTGGTAAGTGTTGAGTTTATGGAATGTAATTTGGGTTGGGATTCAAGTCGCAAAGAGTCCTACTTTCTTTAGGAAACGGATTGAGATGTGTATATGATATGACTGGGTGTTTAAGGTACTATATTCCTAATTCGCATAGAGAGAGAGTGAGAGAAAAAATAGTAATCTGAATCGCCCCGAAGAGGAGACTCTCTAAGATGAAGAAGAAGATTGAGGAGGTGATTCTTGTTAAGCAGAGAAATAATTTGACGATGAAGAGGACGGAAAGACAGAATGCTTTGACGAAGAAGCCGACGGAAACAAAGAAGCCGACATGGTCCAATTTACCCGCGGATTTACTCATAGATATAATGGTAAGAAATTATTCTCCCGCAGACCAAATTCGCTTCCGCGCCGTTTGCAAGAGCTGGCAACAACTGCCGATCGATCACGACGACGCCGAAGAATCGGCCATACATAAAATAAACAACCTGCCATGGGTCGTCGTGACAGCGGATTGGAACAACAACGACGAGGAAGATACAGAGATGTCCTGTGCTTTGACTTGCAATCTGTTTGGTCCAAAACAGCCCAACCCTTACTCTGTCAATAAAATCCTTTTCAAAGACAGAAGAAAAAATCTGCGTCCCGAAATCTGGTCTTCCAAGCACGGTTGGCTCCTTTTCAAGAAGAAAAAGCAAAATAATATCACGTCCTTGTTCATGTTTTCCCCTTTCACCCAGCAACTCTTCGACCTCCCTGATTTCGACAATTTTATCCCCGGCTTAAAATCCTCGTCGTCATCCTATTCCTATCACCATTTTTCTTATGCCACTTTTTCTTCTCCGGATCCATACAACGATCCCAACTGCGAATTCTTCATCCTCCAAGACTACTGCCATCCCGATTGGAAGAGAATTACCATCAGCACATACCGCCGAGGTGATCAAAATTGGACCACTCGAGTATTTGACAAGAAGAATCAAGTGTTTTCGGTCGGACATATCAGGCAAGCGCTGTACGCGGAAGTGGGATACCTCTGTTGCCTCTCCAATTTTGGGAGTCTTGTGGCGTATAGTGTTGCTCGAAAGGAGTGGCTCCAACTTGTTAATCCGCAAGCGGAGTGGAATATTGAGTTCGAAGTAAGACTTCAACTCATCGAATGTGAAGGAGGGATCTTACTGGTGATGCTACGCAACAGTGAATTTTACGATGGTGGCTGCCGCATATTAAAGTATGGTTGGTCATCAAGCAACTGGGATATTGTCAGTAGCTTACCAAATCAAGCTATATTTGTTGGTGGCCCTACTTCACTTTTAGTTCCGGCATCTGGGGAGATAGCCAATAAGATCTATTACCATGACTCGGCCACTAAGAAATTGAAATTTTATTGCTTGAAGGAGCGTAAAAGCCGCAGGTATCTTCGAAATGCTGCTGCTGCGGCTGATGATTCTTTATACAGAGGATGGCTCGCTAAGGGCAAGATGTATGAGAGAGTATGGATTCAATCTCCAAAATTACATGCCCATGGAGCAGTTTGATACTCGAAGAATAACACTTTAGACAAAAATTGTACGATGATAATTCAAATTTAAGCCCCACGACTTTCTGTTTATATAAGATTTTAGAAAAATTTTGTTGAATAGTATATGGTTTTCATATGATACGGCAGTGGTAATATTATTAGTAAGTTTGATTTTTATGAATTATTTTATTATTTTATTTTAAAATAATATACTCATACTTATTCTTGTTATGGTTAAAATTTCTGCGATTTATATTTTCTTATCGTACAACATTGTCGATTTAAAAACCACATCATTTATTTAATAAAAAATTATTATTGAAAATTCTAGTTGCATAACCAATCTATCTAATATTATGTAAAAGTGTTTTACTGTTGTTGAATCTATATGTAAGAGTGTATCTATATAAGTCGTTTGGGTTTCGAATGAACTATAAATGTCCAGAACGAACTATAAGTGTTCAGAACTAAAAGGTAACATCATGAAGCCAAGGATTTGACCGGCATGGGAAAGAGGCGAAGAGACGAGTGGTACTGCCACTACCATCTTTTTGAATTCTGCAGCCACACTTCTCTCCTCTATCTCTCTCTAGCTTACATTCTGGGGTTTGGTACGCAGGAACCCATCCCCATCCACATGTTTTATGCTTTTTTTTTATTAATTTTTTTTTATTAATCCTTCAGATTTTAAATTTAAGTCACTCTACTCTTTACATTTTTAAATTTAAATCCACATTTTCCCTCTCTGTCATCCATCGAATGTGTGTATATATATATCCCATTTCAGATACAAAAAATTTAAAATTAGGCCGTCATCACAACTCACGGCAAACTTTCCTTTCTCCACCAAAACGCAGGTATGTCCCCTTGCTTCTGCTACTGCTACTGCTACTGCTACTGCTAGAATAGATTTAGTCAAATGAGACTCACAGCTTGGTTGTCGGAGTCCTTTTGTTGATGGCGCTTTGTAGAGCAGAGCAAAGAAAAATACATCCAAGCTATGAACCAAGTTAGTGGGTTGTAAAGAAAAATATGCTTCCCCATCTCACACTCTTTCTCCAAGTTTTTTTCTTTTTGTTAGGTTGTAATTATTTCTAGGGAAAGCAGATTTTTTATTTTCTTACAGCGAACGAAAATGGGGCTCTCTTTCTAAAGATGGAGATTTCGATCTGTTGGATCAGTATCTGAGAGAGAGAGAGAGAGAGAGAGAGAAAGGCTAATCTTAGAGAGTGACATCCGGTCTCTTTTTTATTCTCTGCTTTTTCTTCACCACTCTCTCTCCTCCCTCCTCTCTCTCTCTCCCCCCCGGTGATTTATTTATATGAATAGAGAGGGAGAGAGACCTGAACTTGCAATCATGGAACATGAGCCTTAACAAAGCAGAGGTGAAGTGGGAGAAAGAGCGACTGAAGGCCATCTCTGACAATGTCCTCAACCTGTGGGCATGTTCTCTCATAGAAATCATAAGAAAGCTGTTTTGCTCCTTCTACCTTAAGAATGCCGATCATGACTGAGGACAGAATTAAGATGATTACTCCAAACAATGTATATGTATATATATATTATATGCTAGCCCATGACCTCCGAAAAAATTTGGACTCTGTTTATATGAATAGAAGCACTGACCAATTTCAGGGTATTTTTTGAGGAAACAAAAAATCCTCTCCACCTTCTTTGCCTTTGCCACAGATATTAAAGAAAATTGAATATTATAATTAAAGCGGTACAAAATATACAAACACATATGCATTTCCTTTAAAATATAACAGTCTACTTCTCAACTACGTTAATGACCATACTTTTCATTTTTTTTTTTTTATTTATCTCCCATCTCTCACTCTGCATTGCAATAGAAATCATAGTCGTGTTACAGGCATGTTACGGAGAGGATTTTGATATTCTGATTTTTTTTTTGTCTCTCCATAGCTTCAATAACTGTTCCTATCTGTCTCTCTCCTTTCTGAATTTTGTTGGAGTTGGTACTACGTTAGCAACAGAATCTGGAATTTTGTTTTGGCTACTCAGAACGGTCCTCTAAACGTGTAAACTTTCGACTTTCTTTTTTTCTTGGCTGGTTATCTTTTTTACTTGGTTCTTGGATATTTTTCAAATAGGCCTGGCCTTGCCTGGTTTGCCTACAAAGTCGGCCGAGATTGTATGGACACATTTTATTCAAATGTTAGACACCCAAATAAAGTCCCATCAAATTAAAAGGATTTTTATTAATTAAACATTTTGTTTGCAGTAGTTATAAAAAATAAACATTTTGTTTGTAGTAGTTATAATTCAAATGTTTGCAGTACATGTACAAATCAAAAAATAAAAAAGCAATTAAAAGTAATAATAATTAATTGATAAATGTAAAAGCAATTTTTGAGAATTGATGATGGAATTGATAATGTGATTACTTTGTAAATGTTAAGTGTATGTATAGACTAAAAATTACCTATGTCTAAAGATAAAAAAATAAAATTAAAGTCGAAATAAAAATAACATTAAGTTAGGTCATTGAGCAAAACAAAAGAATGTAAAAGTATATGTAAGTGAATTATGTTGTAATTACTCGCAAAAGGAAGCGTTTAAAGCTAAAAAAAAAATCTCAAAAAATTTCCAATAACTTTAAAAGTTTTCATTTTTTTGGTATAAATATTAGTCTAACTTTTAAAAATTTTGTCATTGTAAAATTTGACTTAAGAATTTAAAAAACTTTTGGGTTTTAAAAATTTTTTTAGTACAAATATCAGTCTAATTTTTTAAAAAATTTGCCAAATTCGTTGAAAATAAAAATAACTCCAAATAAAATCAAACACATTAAAAAGAAAAATAATCTCAGTATTTGTACCAAAAAATTGTACCAACAAAAGCTAATATTTGTATTAAAAGACTAATATAAATTACTAATGAAACTAATACATACTAATTCATAATAAATAATAAAAAATTATTGAAGATATGCATAGTCTTAAATGATACTTAATGATTAAAATTTACTTATATTCTGAATTGTCTAGCTATATGGTTAAGTACCGTCATTATATTCTTATTCTTATTTTTAATAAATTAGTATTAATTTGAATACATGCTACTTCAAGACTTATTGTTGTTAGTTTGTAACTTAGTTGTGTAGTTAAAATAATTATTGTGAATTGATAATGAAATTAGTTAGTTAATTTTAATTATGCACATAATTTCCTAATAATACTCAATGATTAAAACACTTTTGTGTATATATGTGCTGACACACATTAAATTGAACTAAGATAGAACCAAATAGCATGTACCCTTTAGCTGGCTGAGCATAAGCCCAAACCGAGAACCTAACACTGAGAATAGACATAATTATTAAAGGCTATAGCAGTTTTCGACTTTCTAAAATGAACAGACCATCTGCAAAGCAAAATCAATCGAGTGGAAAATAGCTACTGGAATGAAATGGTGCTTTTTTTATCGAGATTTAGCATGTTAGGTTAAAGCGAACGGCTATTTTTATTGTACCAAAAAAAGGTTCATAAAACTTGGAACAGTAACCCTCTAAAAAGTGAACAGGTATATCTATTTTTCAATCAAAGATTGTGAAATGTATGTATTTTAATTTAAGAATTAAACACATTAAAATTGAAATTATAAGTTAAAAAACACTCTAAAAATTCAAAAGTATATATAATTTGACATTTAAAAAAGAAACGTTTGAAGCTAAAAAAACTCCAAAGAAATCAAAACTTTCAACCTTTTTCATACAAATATCAATCTATTTTTTAAATAATCTACCAAAAGACTAATATTTGTACCAAAAATTTTTTAAAATCTCAAAAATTTTCAAAATTCTCAATTAAAATTTCACCATACATCACTTTTATAATTAAATACAAACACTCAACCATTATTTCAAAATAATTTACTTTCCTTAACTTTTAATTTTTTTAACATTTCAAATATTCAAAAACACTCCTCCCCAACGTCTCAAAAAATTCAATGATTAAAATTAACCCAAATTTCAAATTTTTAAAATTTCAGATATTAAATTCATTAAAATTAAAATTACAAGTAAAAATATTAAAAAACAAACTCTTACACAGCACAAAAATATAATTTGGTGTAAAAGAGAGTATTTTAAACTAACAAAACTCAAAAGTTTTTATTTTTTTTGTACACTTCAGGCCAACTTTTAAAAAATTTGTCAAAATTCGTTGGAACATAGCAAAATTTTAGCTGAGAATTTGAAACCTTTTGAGATTTTATAAAACTTTTCGGTACAAATATCAATCCAACTTTTTAAAAAATTTACCAAAATTCGTTGTAAATAAAAATAATCCCAAATTAAAATAAAAACATTAAAAAGAAAAATAGTCTCGGTAATTGAGTAAATTCAAAATTTTTAGCAAATTCAAAGATTGTGAAATGTATATATTTTAATTCAAGTATTAAACATATTAAAATTGAAATCGTAAGTTATATAATTTGACATCTAAAAAAGAAACGCTTGAAGCTAAAAAAACTACAAAAAAAATCAAAACTTTCAACCTTTTTCATACAAATATCAATCTATTTTTTAAAATAATCTACCAAAAGACTAATATTTGTACCAAAAAATTTTCTAAAACCCCAAAAGTTTTCAAAATTCTTAATTAAAATTTTACTATATATCACTTTTATAAATCAAATACAAACATTCAACCATCATTTCAAAATAATTTACTTTCCTTAACTTTTGATTTTTTTAACATTTCAAATAGTCAAAAACACTCCTCCCCAACGTCTCAAAAAATTCAACGATTAAAATTAACCCAAATTTAAAATTTTTAAAAATTTCAGATATTAAATTCATTAAAATTGAAATTACAAATAAAAATATTAAAAAAAAAACTCTCACACGGCACAAAAATATAATTTGGTGTAAAAGAGAGTGTTTAAAACTAACAAAACTCAAAAGTTTTCACTTTTTTTGTACACATCAGGTTAACATTTAAAAAATTTGTCAAAATTCGTTGGAAATAGCAAAATTTTAGATGAGAATTTGAAAACTTTTGAGATTTTATAAAATTTTTGGGTACAAATATTAATCCAACTTTTTAAAAAATTTACCAAAATTCATTGCAAATAAAAATAATCACAAATTAAAATAAACACATTAAAAAGAAAAATAATCTCGGTAATTGAGCTAATTCAAAATTTTTAACAAATTCAAAGATGGTGAAATGTATGTATTTTAATTTAAGTATTAAACGATTAAAATTGAAATTATAAGTTAAAAAACACTCTAAAAATTCAAAAGTATATATAATTTGACATCTAAAAAAGAAACGTTTGGAGCTAAAAAAACTCCAAAAAAAGCAAAAATTTCAACCTTTTTCATACAAATATCAATCTATTTTTTAAAATAATCTACCAAAAGACTAATATTTGTACCAAAAAATTTTCTAAAACCCCAAAAGTTTTCAAAATTCTCAATTAAAATTTTACTATGTATCATTTTTATAAATCAAATACAAACATTCAACCATCATTTCAAAATAATTTATTTTCCTTAACTTTTAATTTTTTTAACACTCTCCCCAACATCTCAAAAAATTCAACGATTAAAAACAACCCAATTTCAAAATTTTAAAAATTTTAGATATTAAATTGTAAGTAAAAATATTAAAAAAATAAACTCTCACACGGCACAAAAATATAATTTGATGTAAAATGGCGCGTTTAAAACTAAAAAAGTTCAAAAGTTTTCATTTTTTTGGTACAAATATTAGGCTAACTTTTGAAAAATTTGTCAAAATTCATTGGATCATAGCAAAATTTTAGTTGAGAATTTGAAAACTTTTGGGATTTTATAAAACTTTTCGGTACAAATATCAGTCCAACTTTTTACAAAATTTGCCAAAATTCGTTATAAATAAAAGTAATCCCAAATAAAAATCTATCTAATATTACAGGAGGGTCTATCCATATACGAGTCCACAAGTCAATTCACCGGCATCCCCCATATACATTGAAAATATAAATAATCCTAAATATTCCATCGTAGCTATGTTTTGCCATTTTTTTTCTTCTATTTCTTATTTCCACAACTAATATTATTATTGTTGGTTTGAACAGTTTCTATTACAGGATTGGATAGCATGGAAAATTATACGATATTTGGCAGTGTATGTAGCATTTTTTATTTAAAACATTATTCTTTTGAATATTACACTGTTACTCATATGCATTGTTTTTTTGAAATGAAGGTGGATGTTGATGCCAACCATGCGGTAACAAATTATCTTTCTTCCCCTCCTAAATTTTTTTTTTACCACACATAAATTAAATTAAATAATCCTATATGTGTATAATAATATTTAACCAGCTTTTTCAATAATAGATAGAACGACTTCGTAAGAGAAATTTTGGCATTGTCATCCGCGATGAATCAGAATTAAATATCATGCGAATTGAGGTAGTTGAAGTTTATTTGATTGTGTGAGAAAAACATTTATAATAAAAGTTATTCGACTTTAGGAAATGGGAAAGGAAAAGAAATGGAAGTCCCTTAATGATTATGTTTATTTTCATATATTTTGTTTTAATTTACTTACTTTTTTAAGCATATTTTATGATTTATACTCTTAAAGTTTAGGTAGTTTTAGGGATTTAGATGGTTTAACTTTTTTCATGGTTATTCTTTTTTTTTTTTTTATTATTCATTGTTTGTTTGTTACTTACTCAAAGGCACAGAAAAAAAAAAAACAAAAGAAAAGCCATCACGTCGAAGGAAAGGGCAAAGGAAAAGAAAATGAAGATCTGTGTTTGGTAGGTGTGCTTTTTTTATACGTTATATTTTCAAGTGTGTATTTTATTTGATTGTGTGACAAAATTATTTCCAGTTAACAAAAGTATTTTATTTTTTAATATAAAGGTGGACACAACAAAATCTAGTAAGAGTCATTCAAATTTAGGAAATAGGAAAACAAAAGAAAAAGATGTCGCTGAAGTGGTATGTTTATTTCTTTATGTTTTATTTTATTTTTATTCCCTTTTCAAGCACTTTTTATGATTACTCCCTCAGTCCCTAATTAAGAGTCCTTATTTGAAAATGATAACATTTAAGCATACACATTTTTTTAAGCATACTCTTAATTTGGGACGGATGGAGTATACTCTTAAAGAAATAAAGTTTTTGTATCTTATTGTTCTAATACTGCTTATAGTATGTCCATCCCAATAGATTATAGCATGCCTCACACCTATAACATCCTCATGCATTGTGAATGGTCCATTATATTATTGTTACTCAAAAATATTATAGTAGATGAATATAATGTTTGCCAATTAACATTGCCATTACATCGACTATCTTTATTATGCAAGTAATCGAAAGATTTTTGTATCTGATCATATGAGGCACCTTATGAAAATCAAAGTGAACGTGAAAGAGCTCAACAATTACCACCAACTCCACAAACTCCATTAGCTCAAATTGCCGATAGACTTCCAAATTCGGTGCGTGTAATTCCGTGGTTTTGAAAACGCCTAACCCTTGCGACTATTTTCTTTGTAAAATAAGTCCTCTTACTAATAGTCTATCTATTAATGAAGTCCCAATTCATCCTCCTCAAGAAGTTTTGCCTCGAAATCTTCACCAAGATTTTGTAGATAAACGTTGTGTTACTGTTGCCGATAAACTTCCAGTTCCATTGGCACACAATTCCTTGGTTTTGAAAACGCCTAACTCTCACGACTATTCTTTTCGTAGAATTAGTCCTCTTACTAATAGTCTACCTGTTAATCAAGCCCCAACTCAGCTACCTCAGGAAGTTTTGCCCCGAAATCTTCACCACGATTTTATGAACGAATGTTCTGCTATTCAATAAGCTAAAAGTATTGTGGCACATGCCTTACTGGGATCATCTGTGAGTGGCATCAATCAAGACACATCTTATCAGCACGTTAACCTGAATATTCCTGAAAACCGTCAATAAGTGTCCATGTCTTATTTGCCAATTCAATCATAAGATATGCCCATTGAGTCATCGTGCCCCTTAATTAATCGGTATATATTTTACTTAGTTATTATTTTACTAATGTATTGTCTCGAAATAAACATTTCTTAATTTCCTTATAGATCAACATTACCACGGTTTTGCAATGATGCAAGTACAAGTACAGAAGGTCGACATTTTCTCGGAGATATGACTGTTAAGTGTCCACATTGTTTTGCATTGCACTGGATGGATGAAAGGCTAACAAAGTCATCTCTGTTACATCCTCTTTTTGGAAAGTGTTGCAAGCAGGGTCAAGTGAAGTTGCCTCCACTCATTGAACCCCCTTCAGAAATCAAATATCTATTTGATGGTAATGATGACCAATCTAAGTCATTTCAGAGTAGGATTCGGGAGTATAATGCTGCCAATGCATTTACGAATCTGGGTGTACAGATGGATGATAGAGTCCTAAGAGGCAAGGGCCCTAGGAGTTTCACCATTCATGGTGAGTTGCGTCATCAAACAGGAGCTTTAGTACCAGAACCAGGACATGAGCCTCATGCTACTTATGCTCAATTATGCATCTATGATCCGGAAGTTGCTTTGGACATTCGTAAGCGTAGAAATATTAACTTGAGGAGGGATACTCTTTGCATAATTCAAGATTGTATGGAGGTCAATAATGCATTTACATCGATATATCACCAAGCATTTGCAATTTTAGAACAATCAAACAAGGCAGGGCAGAGCTTGCCTCCTTACCATCATTATCATTTCCATTTAGATTGTAGAAGGTATAATCTGCCTACAACAGATGAGATATCAGTTATTTTGCCTGGAGATGGGAGCGAAGTTAGTGGAATGAGAGACATTATTGTGCGCTTTCAAGGAGGTAATCAGTTGATGCAAATTAGTGAATGCCACCCTGCATACTTACCATTGCATTATGTGTTACTGTTCCCTCATGGTCAACTTGGATGGCACCCTGAGATGAAATTATGGGATGTTAAACATCGTAGGGAACAAAATAAAAGACTTACTCAGTTGCATTATTATGGTCATCATTTGTTTCAACATGGTGCCGAGTACTCGACAATTTTGAGAGGCCGAAAATTGTTTCAAGAGTTCATTGTGGATGCTTGGGCTTCAACATAGCAGAATCATTTGACTTTTTATAGACTCAATCAAGGAAAACTTCGTGCTGAATTATATAAAGACCTTACTGGTTGCATGTCTGATGGAGTTCAACCAAACCAATTTGGTAAACGAATGATTTTGCCGTCTTCTTTCACTAGTAGTGCTAGAAATTTGTTTGAGATCTACCAAGATTCAATGGCCATTACCCGTTTCAACCAACATCCAGATCTTTTTCTTACTATGACTGCTAACCCTAGATGGCCAGAAATTACTAATGCATTGTTACCGAATTAGAAAGCTTTTGATCGACCAGATCTGGTTGCACGTGTTTTTGAACTAAAACGAAATGCATTGATGAAGGAGATTGAGAAAAAAAATATCTTTGGTAAAAAAGTAGCTCACGTGTTCACAATAGAATTCCAAAAACGGGGGTTACCTCATATGCACACTCTTATATTTCTTGAAAGTCAGAGCAAAATTAGAACATGTGCTCAGGTGGACAAAATTGTGTGTGCTGAATTTCAGATCCAGATGAAGATCCTATTCTTTTTGAAACAATTTTGAGTTGTATGGTACATGGCCTGTGCAGCTCCGAATCTCCGCTAGCGCCGTGTATGGAAAATGGTAGATGCACGAAGAAAACTACCCTCGAGATTTTGCTATGACCACCACTATGGATCAAGATGGATATCCAGTATATCGTCGTCGTAATGATGGTCGAGAGTATATTACTGCAAATGGAAAAATAGTTGGTAACAGAAATGTTATACCATATAATCCATATCTTTCTCAGATGTTCAATTGTCACATTAATGTCGAAATTTGTGCAGGGTTAAGGTGCGTCAAATACATTCACAAGTATATATATAAGGGCCATGATCGGACAACAATGGTATTAAGAGAAGTGGATGAAATCCAACAATATCTTGATGCAAGATATATTGGCCCAGAAGAAGCTGCATGGCGAATTTTTGGGAATCCAATGCATGAGGAGAAACCATCTGTTACGCGATTAGATCTTCATCTACCAGGAATGCATCATGTTGTCTTCAATCCTGTGGAATCTATGGATAGAATAATATCTAGAGTTGCAGTCCAGATGACTACATTAACTGCATTTTTTGAATATTGCTCTGCGAATGAAGATGCCCGTGCTTATACTCATTAGGAGTTGACACAACATTTTGTTTGGAATAAGACACAAAGGATATGGACTCCTAGAAAAAGAGACATGTTTGCAATTGGCCGGATGTACTTTGCTAGCCCTAATGAAGGTGAACGATTCTACTTGAGACTGCTTTTAACTATTGTCAAAGGATCATCATCATTTGAGTTCTTACGCATAGTAAACAATGTCTTATACAATACATTCAAAGCGGCATGTGTTGCAAGGGGACTGCTGGAAGATGATAATGAATGGGTACAATACTTAGAAGAGGCAGCAATCATGAAAACCGGATACCAACTGAGGCAATTGTTTAGTATTATACTCACACAATGTTTTCCTTGACATCTAGATTTATTGTGGCATAATTTTGCTATGCGTATTTGTGATGATTTGCTATATAAATTACGAACATTGTTTGATATTCAATGTCCGACAGAGTCTCAAGTTGAAGATTATGGTCTTTATTTGCTCAATGAATTATTGCAAGAATCAGGCAAGAGCTTAATTGACTTTCCTCCTATGCCGCAACTTGTAGAAAATTGGAGTATAAGTGTTATGAATAGATTGATATGGGAACATCGACAGTTACAAAGGATTGCAGAACAAGCAGATCCATAGCTTAATGTCGACCGTCTTAATGAAGGACAACGTAATGCTTACAGTGCAATAACTTCTTCTGTGTTTGAGAATAAAGGAACTACCTTCTTTTTTAATGGGGGAGCTGGCACAGAAAAGACATTTTTATATAATACCATTGCTACAAAATATCGCAGCCTTGGATATATAGTTATTACAGTGGCTTCTTCAGGTATCGCATCTTCATTGTTGGTCGGCGGTCGAACTGCACATTCAACATTTCGTATTCCATTGGACATTCTTGATAATTCAAACAGTGGATTTACAAAACAATCTATTCATGCTGAGTTGTTTAAGTTGGCCAAATTAATAATATGGGATGAGGTTCCAATGTAACACAGACATGGTGTTGAGGCAGTTGATCGGACTTTACAAGATATTTGTAATAATAATAAACCATTTGGGGGCATCACTGTTGTTCTCGGTGGTGACTTTCGACAAATTCTACCCGTTATACCAAAAGGAGGTTGTGAAGAAATTGTTACTGCATCGTTGAGGCGCTCCGTGCTTTGGAAAAATATACAAGTTCTGACATAAAGTTTGAATATGCGACTTAATGCTTCCGAAAATGAATCATTACAATTTTTAAAATTCTTGAATGAGGTATTAGATATATATTTTTATATATAAAATATGTTTAATAAATTTTTACATATGCAAATGCTTTTAATTTAATTGTTTATTTAATTCTAGGTTGGGACGAACCCCACGGAAAATGTAAAGTTACATTCGTCAATACGTAGGTGTCAGAATATTGAACATTTAATGTCAACGGTTTATCCATTGTTGAACATGAAGGGTATTGTTACCCCAAGCTTTC
>QLOD02152806.1:0-14797 GCA_003260245.2 Sideroxylon spinosum
ATAATCTTGGCTTTCCCGTCCTCATGTACTTGGATTTGACCCACCCCTTAAGAAACTGACTCTTGTTGGTTTTGCCTGTAAATTTTGGTTGTGCTTCAAACTCTGCTAATGCTTCTTGTTGGACGTAATTTTGCTCTTGAATTAGACTATGTAGGGTCAATTTGTCTTCATAGTAATTCTTTTTTTTTTAATTAATGTACCTATCTTAAAAAAGAAAATGGACATTGAGGTGTTTAGTTTACCAAAAAATGCCAACAAATTTCAATTTTTTTTAACTTCCTCCAATTAAATTTAACCACCTGTCGCTATTATATGAATTTTTTTTTTTTTTTTTTTTTTTGCGATCCAAACACCACTAAAATATAAGTAAATGTAACAGAAGTCAAAACTATTTAGGTGCAAATTAATCAATCGAATATTATGATATTTGAATTAAACTCGTTAAACTTAATGAGCTTCAAATTTTGGTTAAGTTTTTATATGTTTATCTTTTGAATTAAACTTGAGCGTGTCTCTCATTGAATTGATCTAAAGTCAAATGCAAATTGATATAATAAAACACAACACATTTCAAAAAAAATTTTCTCAAAAATTAAAATTCAAATGGTGAGATTGAGTTTTGTTTTGAACGAATGATTAAAATTTTCAAAAATAAAAACTTTTTCTCAAATTCCCGCTCAATTCTTGGGTTCCTTCACATTCTGATAGATTATTGAATTAAAATTAATGATTATATTTGAAGAGTTGCATTGAGAAAGATAAAAACTTTGCTTTTGGGTATTACAATGAAGAAGGAATTTAGTTCGGATTTTTAAAAGAAAAAAATATGCTAACATATTTTAATTTTAAATACATGCATATTTAATTTTAATTGAAATGGGTTATTCACTAGGCTCAAAAATATAACCAATTAAAATGGTGGCTTATGTTTGATTCATTTATGTCTCGAGTTAAGCCCGAGCAAACCTATGGCTAAGTCTCAAATAAGCTGAAGACAAACCGATTTAGACCCAAATTAAAAAAAAAATGACATATGGATTTATGGTTAGTTGTATTGGAAAATTTGAGTGCATAGAAGCATGCCCATTTTCGTACTTTCAGCTACTTTGATTTACTGTTCCAAAACTACTTAAGAGCTCACAGATAAAGGATGATTCTACTTTTAGCTACTTTCATGTTTCAGAAACTACTTGAAAGAGGTCACTTATAAATGATGATTTTGGAGCTTTAGTCCATGAAAGAGCATCGCCAATTTTGTATTTCGATGTAACAATACATCTTGCCACTTGGTATCAAATGAGCAAGACACCTTACCAAAACTACCACTTCAACACTATATAAAATGAACGAAATTATATTTCTATCGATTTGATTAAATCATTAAATGAGATTTGAGATGATTGACTTATGCAATAATTGACATGAGTGAGAAAGGTAGTTAAGGAAGCCCTCTAGGTTAGTTCGAGTGGCTCATAGATATACTTTTCATAAAGACCACGTAGGTTCAATTTCTGATTTAAATGAGATGAGCGTGAAAGGTAGCGTACATCTCCCTAGTTTATTTATTGACTACGCGGTTCATTAAAAGCTGTAATAAATCGGTGTCGGTCTAAGTTACCAAAAAAAAAAAAAAAAGTTAGTTGAGGAAGTTGAAATTGATTAGGAAGTTGAAATTGATTCATATTTCCTTCATTCTTTTTATAAGTAAGCAAGCTTGCCTATATTTGGAGGTATTTACAATAAAAGAATATAGCGTATTGCGGATGAGAGAATTATGAAACTGAAATACAATTTTAAAAAGTTAAATTTGAGCTTGAAGCTTTGAATTCATGTGAAATTTAATCCAATTAATAAAATTTTAACCTATTAGATTAATTTTTATAAGAATTGAAAGATTGGAAATGAACTTCAATTTTTAAAGTTATATTTTAATTTCACAAACCCTCAATCGTAGCGTTGTCCCCTTTTACCTTGAAGAAATTTTAGTTCGGGTCTTTCAAAATTCTAAAATTTTGACTTGGCTCCTTCAGAAAATTTTGTACTAGCTAAATTTAGCTCAAAATATTGTGATGTGGACATCGAATTTTATTTGTTATAGATAGTGTTACGGGGTTAAGAAAGATAAAAATAGGCTAATATGAATTTCTGTCATTATTTTGAAATATCTAGAGCGCCACAAGAAATTTTAAATGCCCATCTAACTTTAGCAATTGTTAGTATGGACAATAAATGTAATTTCTAAATAAATTTTGTGTTGATTATTCATTTTAGTTTTCGAACTATCGATTGAGTTGGAATTATTTTTATTTTCCTCACGTGAGTGTGCTCTGATTTTTTAAAAAAAGATAAATACACATAGTTAGATTGTTTTTGCATATTTTCCATTTATTTTATGAATTTAGTTTATCAAGATAACTTTATTGATTTAAAAAAAATCAATGATTTAATAAAATAGACTATTATTTGAATATTTTTAGTTAAATTTATAAATAATATATTCGGTTATAATTATGTTCCATACAAATCAACTCAATAAAGTTTTAGTCCCAAACTTTGCTACATGAATTTTTTTTTCTCTATTCATTTCTATTAAGGGTCATGTTTCTGATGAAGTTATTTAAAAAAATATTTTTCTGAAACATGAGTAAAACTATTTGTTAGAAAATATTTTACATTAAAACAAATTGAGCCCTGATTTTTCTGTACAATTTTAGTTCATGTAATCTTATGTTTAACTTGTATCCATTTTAGAGCTACTTTTCGATTACTATTCTATACATTTTTAGATCTATATTGAACATGACTAAGCTATATGAAATGACATGACGTTCTCTTAATTTCTATTCAATTGGTGTTACCTCAATTTTTTTTGGGAGGGGGGATATTTTCATTTGTTTCCATGTTTTCTTGTATTACTAGACATTAATATAAGCATTATCATCTCCACTACACTCATTTTATGAGAGCTTATACTCTATGCCACAAAGCATGATATATTTACAACCAATTATTTAGTAACAACTCGTCATTTCATTCTACATAACATTTACTTCTTCATATAAATTCAAATTTCTTTCCTTGTCATTTTATTAATAGAAGTCACTTATTTCTCTTTTTTTAGTTTCCACCACTTATAAGAAAGTAAGTGGGTTAGGCACCCGCCTAATTAGCGATTATGATTATCAAATTCGTTTATTTTTTTCATCCGTTATTGTCCTAAATTCATTTATTTCTTTTTTTATATCCATTACAATTCTAAACCCATTTGTTTTACTAATTAAAATCTCAAATTCATCACATTCCACTCGTTAAATACTGATTTAGAAATACTCGTTAAATATCCATTTTGAAATTGAATTTTTTAAAAACAATAGATAAGTTCTCGATAACACCTAAGAAATATATTTATGAATATATACGTAAATTTTTTTCTATTAAGATTTTTATTGTTCTCCATGTTAAGCTCCAAAAAAAAAAAAAAAAAAAAGAAAAATTCTTATTCAAATAAATTAAAATGTAATTAATTTTATATTGAAATTAATTTACAAAATTAATCATTTAATTATCAATAAAAAACTATGAATCACTTGACAATAATTTACAATTAAATAGTCAAAAGTCGAAGAGGTTAATTATTTCTATTTTATGAACAAAATTGTAATTGTATAAATGTATATAATATACCATATTATATTGTTAGAAGGAATATAATGAGAGAGAAAAAATATATATATATTGATATGTATCATTACAACGGAGACTAAATCAAATATTTATAGATATAAAAGGAAAATAGTACAACTTAGAATATGTTAAATCATATATGTTAATATAATATATATGTAATAACATATTCTAATATTGGTAACAGAAGATATAAAATATACTTAATAATATATTCTAACATTCACAGCAAACTTAATGAGGTATAGCAGAGACTAAATCGAGTTTAAATACTAAGTACCAGATTCAGTCAGCTAAAGGTGAAATCGGATGAAGAGCAGTGGTAAAGAAGCCAAGTGCTCTGAGTAACAATGCGTGGAACAGTCGAAGTCGCATAGAAATGTGTCGCGTGGAAGCGCTTTGAGCAATCGAAGGCATTTGGAAGCGTGTTGAGCAATCGGAGGCGTTTGGAAATATGTTGAGTAGTCAAAGGCATGTGAAAGTGCATGCAAAGGTGCATGAAAACGCATTGAATAGTTGGAGACACGTGGAAACGCGTTTGGAGTCGCATGAAAGCAAGTTGAATAGTCGGAAGTATATGAAAGTGCATATAGAAGCACATGAAAGAACATTGATTTGGGCAGCAATGGAAATAAAGCATGAAGGCAGGGGCGATGGTTGATAGCATGAAAAGGAACTACAGTAGTGAGGTCTAATCTATCTAAGGTAAAAAACCATAAGTTCTGATACCACTTTAAAATGAACAAAACAAGGAAAATTCTTGAAAAATATCATGTTTTGTGTATTGAAATAAGAAAAATGTACATACATATATATAGATCTAAGAAATCAAATATACAAGGGAATAGAAGTTGCTAACTCTAATACAAAGAAACAAAGTGGTCAGTAAATAAACATGGAGTAAAGGTTAATGGAAGCAGAAAGGTTGAGACAAACGAGAACATTATGTTCCTAGAAGATAACATGACAGAAGACACAAAGATGATTGAAAATTGGATCCCAACAACGATTGCCCTTATATTCGATTCCATAACCCAAGAAGTAACACAAATAAGCTCGAGGATCTAATTTGGTGCATTCATAACATGGAAGAAAAACAAAACAAACATAGTAAAAAACACGAAGAAAATCATAGGGAAAAGAAGACCCACATAGCCATTCATAAGGAGGTCAGTTGTTTGAAAAAAGAAAATGATATGGTAAGAAACGAGTACAAGATAGAATGAGTAAAAGGTAAAAAATGATATGCTAACTTGCAATGGAATAAGTAAAAGGTAAATTGTGAGATCTGTATTAAAAATAATTGAAAAAGAGTAAGTCGATAAATTTAGTAAAAAATATAGTATGATAGACAAAAGAGAATGATGAATTATGTATTAAAGATAATTAGAAAATAGCAGCTCAGTAAATAGGGTAAAAAGGTGATTTTGTTTTAGATGGATGAATTATAGATTTACAGTTGATGTACTGGATGATATGGGTTTTGCTATTGCTTGGCACTAGACAAAATATGATGGGAGCAGAGAGGATAAGTTAAAAGGGGTCAAGACAGACCTACTAAAATTCTGTACTATAGTTTTACTGATGGTGTGTCTAATTCCATCTAAAACTGTGAACGATAAACTTGTATTTCAAAAGAACCTATGATCTAGTCTTCTATGTGTAAGCCGTACTCTACACACTAAATCAAATATTCTTTGTGAATACCAAACACACGCACAAATATAGTAAATGGCACTCATTGCTCAAAAGAAATTCTCATTAAAATATATAAAAACATAACATAAAGTATGTCTTTTAGTCTATATCTTTATTACGACTATCCCATGGGTACTTTAGTTTCTTGTTTATCACCAAGTCTTTTTTTGAGAATAATATCTTTGGAACCCGTTTGACAACGTTGTCATTTTTCTCTTGTTGTTTTTCTGTTGCTGTTTTCTGTTTTCTGTTTTATATTATCTGTTACTGTGTATTGTTTCTAAATTGAAAAGTGAAATTATGTTTGGAAATGCATTTTTGTTTATAATTATTAGTTTTTTATTTTCATAAAATATTTAATTATATTAGTTTCTAAAATTTGGATAGAATTTAAAAAATATATATTTCATATTAATTTAATTATATTATTTATCTAAAAATTGAATAAAATATAATTACTATATCTTTCAATCCAGTAAATATAAAATATAATAATAATAATAATTTTATTATTATATTTACTGAAATATATAAAATAATAATTCAAATAATTTAATTATAAATTTATTAAAAATAATTTAATAAAAAACATTCAATGTTAGCTAAAAATAACTAAATTAAATTGATGGTTAAATCAAACCTAATTAATTAATACAATTATGATATTTATTAAAAAAATTTAATAAAATATATTTAATATTAGTTAAATTAATTAAGTTAAATTAATTGTTAAATTTAAGTTTATTTATATATTTATTTTTATTATTTATTAAAAAATTTTTAACAAAAATATTTTTTTTATTAATTAAATTAATTACTAAATTAAATTAAATAATTTACAAAAATATATTTTATTAGATTTTTTTAATAAATATCATAGTTAAATTAAATCATACTTTATCAAAACTATTTAATAAAATATATTTTATATTTATTAAATTAAATTAACAATTGAATTAAATTATAAATTTTTATTTATTTAAAATAATTTAATAATAAATATTTCATATTAATAAAATTTAAATATTTATTAAAAATAAATTAATGAAATATCTTACATATTTATTTAGATAATTTATTTAATGAAATCATATTATTTATTGAAAATAATTAGTTTAATGAAATATTTGAATAAAGTAATTTTTTTTAATATGATAAAACAAAAATAGACAAAGCAATAAAATTTTAAAAAGTGTCTGCAACAGAGAAAGAAAATAAAGTGAAAACATTTTTTTTTCTTTTTTCTGTTTAAGTTTTTATTTTTATTTTGGAAATAAAAAAACATAAACAGATTTAACAAACATATTTTTGTTATCAATTTACAAAATTTTGAAAATATAAATAAGAAAATAGAAAATAAGATCGTTACCAAAAAGGATCTTGATATGTCTTTTTTTTTTAAATTCAATATATCTAATATATTTACAGCCACTTATTTAGGCCCCATCTGTTTATATTTAAATCTGTTTATATGTTTGTTTATAAACATGTCTTTTTTTTCTGTTGAAAATATTTTTATAAATTTTATTGCTTTATCTATTTTTACTTTATCATATTAAAATAAATTACTTTATTCTGATATTTTGTTAAGCTAAAATTATTTTTAGCGAATGATATAATATTATTAAATAAATCATCAAAATAAATATGTAATATATTTTTTAAATATATTTTTAATAAATAATTAAATTAAATTAATTATTAATTAATTTTATTTAATATGAAATATTAATTATTAAATTATTTTTAACAAATAAAAAATTATAATTAATACAATAATTAATTTAATTTAATTAATATAAAATATATTTTAAATAATTTTGATAAAATATAATTTAAATTAACTTTATATTTTATTAAAATAATTTAATAAAATACATTTTTAATTTAGTTAATTTAATTTACTAATAAATTTAATTAATAAAAATGGGTTTTATTAAATTAATTAATTGAATTCGGTAATAAATTTAATCAATATAAAATATATTTTGTTAAATTATTTTTAATAAATAATAAAGTAAAATTAATTAATTTAACTTAAATTTGATAATTAATTTAATTAATTAATTTAACTAATATTTAATTTATTTTATGAAAGTAATTTTTGTAAATATCATAGTTAGATTAATTAATTTAATTTAATTTAATAATTGATTTAATTTATTTATTTTTAACTAATTTTAAATATGTTTTATTAAATTATTTTTAATAAATATCATAATTAAATTATTTGAATTATTAAGAATTATATTTTGGTGAATATTGTAACGAAATTATAATTAACATTTTTTATATTTACTAGGTTAAGTGACTAAAATATATTTTGCTTAATTATTTTTAAAAAATAATTAAATAAAATTAATTATTTTTAAAAAGTAATTAAATAAAATTAATTATTTTAACTTAAATTTTATTATTAATTTAATTTCATTATTTATTACATACATCAGAGTTCATTTGTTGGGCCAGAGAGAGACGGTGCTTCCAAAAAATTTTTTTTCCAAGCACCGTTTGGCAATATTGGCCGGTAGCTTCAACTACCAACTACTAATTTTTTTTACTTTTTCTATAATAATCAAATTTATCTTCTTACATTTTATACTTCTTTTAAATGTTAAATAACAAAATTGTCAAATTAATAAAAAGTTAAAAAACTAGTTAATAAAAAATTAATTTTTTTTCCCCTTTCCAAACACAAAAAGCTAACTTTTTAATAATTAGTTATAAAAAGACAAGTATTTATTTTTTTTTTACTTTTCAAACCAAGCCTTATTTTGATTGGTTTTAAGTGATAAAAGGTCAGATAAAATGAGATAAAGTGAGATAATTTATCGGTTAATTCATGCAATAAGATAAAAAAAGAATAACTTTTAAAGTTTTTAGGTATTTTTCATTGTTTGTAGCGTTTTTTGTCATTCTAAATGGAGCAATTAATTTTTTTTTTTATTTTAGCGCATCTTAAATTTTTGTAACCCAACTAATTCTATTTTTAAACCTTTATTCAATTAAAAATTCTTGTAACTCAACCTACTTTATCTTTAAATAGGGGCAACACCAACTATAAGTAGGTGGGATCACTTGATCCCATCACTTAATAAAAAAACTTCCAAAATTTTTCTTAAATTTAAAATATTTTGGTAACTTAAACCTATTAAATTTTTTTTTTTAAAATCCATTAAAACAATTTGGTAACATATATTAGGAAGAATATGTCTAATACTATTAATAATGGCCTTATCATCTAAAATTTCTAGAGCCACCACACTTTTTAACCCTTTATTCAACTTAAATTTTTATAACTCAGTCTATTTTATCTTTAAATTCTTTCTTCAACTTAGATAGATATCAATTCTCAGCATGGTAGTTAAGGTCATTGTTAAATTTTATTTTTTCGATATATATATTACAAAAAGTAGTATATCATCTATTGGAAATTTGATAAATTTGATTTTACTAATTCCAAATGATTTAAATAATTTTACTTTGACCCATCTTAATAATAGTTCATCACCTTCACTTTTTATGGCCATAAGCAATAAAAATTCTTCGTGAAGTTAAACTTAAAAATTTTTTTCGGAAATATTTTAAAAATTGGACCATTAAGTATCTGGAAAAAAAAAATAATTGGGTCAACTTTTGAGCTATAGCTAGGTTTAAACCGTGATGTTGTATATGAAAACAACTATTAAAAGAATTAAAAACTACGTAAAAATCTATATATATATTTTTTAGATATTAATTATAATATTATTATTTATTTTTATAAAATCATTATCATTTCAATTGAAAATATTAGCGTTGTATAAACAATTGAATAGTAATTTTACGAGCTTATTAAAAATTAATAATTATTTATACTTTATACCAACGTGGAAATTAAATAAAAGTTTTAATTTTTCAGAAATTTTCAAGTAACCCGATTTAAATGAATTGTGAACGATTTCTATGAAGTACTAGCTCAATAACAGCTTATAGTGGTTCAGGTATTTTTTATTTTGGTCATAATAAAATTTGAAGTTACCACTAGTTCTATGATCTATTTATTTTTTTAATACAACACCATAATAGCATTATATATTTTAAATTTAGATATTCTCAAAACTTAGAAAAGGAATGTAACATTGGTCAAGCGATAAGTCAGTGATACCGGGTTATGAATTATTGGATTAAAATCTAACAATTCAAATACATTCATATTTTTAAATTAAAATTATATAAATATATTTAAACCGTTAATTTTAATATAAGATATGTTTAGAATTTTACAAAATTTCACAGATTTATATAAAATTTAAATTTTTTATTTGCTCATAGATTATGAAACAACAATTTTTTATAAATTTAAACTAACTTTTATAACTCCAAACATGTATCAAGCTCATATTCCAAATCTTATCATTTTTTTTTTCAAGTAAATAATCTAATCGTTCTATCTTTTAATCATGAATGAATTTATATGACCCACAATGAATACTCTTTTAATGCCTACAACTCGTTTTGGGCATTAAAAAATTAGTTTTTTATTTTTTTAGTTTATTTTGATTTTATATAATTTTTTATGACGTTTAATTTTTTTATTTAGTAGTTTTTAGGAAAATATTTCACATAGATAAAAAAATTATAAAAAAATCTTTCAAATAAAAAATTTCATATACGTAGAAAAAAAATGAATATTTTATAAGAAATTTAACTTTTTAAATTTAAAAAAACTGAATATTTTACAATAAATTTAACTTTTTAAATTTAATTCAAATATTATGACTAGATAAAGTAAGACATTGAATCTTTTCGAAAAAAGAAGTATATTGTGGGGTTAAGAAAGACAAAAAATAAAATTAAAGAAAAAGTCAAAATAAACTAATATATAATTTATCATTTTATTGAATCCCCATGGACGTTTGGCTCATAAAATTTACAAAATAAAAAAAAATAAAAACAAATCACTCTTGATCAATTTTTAAATTTTTTTCCAAACACATTTTCAAATTTTACCAAATTTTTCTTATTTTCTCAAACTTTTACTACTTTTCTTTAACTTTTACAAACTTTTATCAAAATACTAACTAATTCTAAAGCGCCACGTGTTAATATATGATGCAAATTTATTTTTTTATCTTTATTATGACAAACAACATCTTTATGGGGCGTTGGTGCAATAAAAAGTAAAATAAAATGAAATAATTTGTGATGTTTGTAATTTGTACGGTAAGATAAAAAGTGAATTACTTTTACATATTTTCAGAGTTTTTCAACGTTTTATTGTACACTAAACAGGTCATTAATAGTAATGACTGGTGTGGATGGTAAATATATTTTTAAACAATTTTTATTTCATATGCTCATTTCAGTTTTTCTATTGTGAGTTAACTAGAGAGCATTATTATTATTATTTTTTATTTTCCCATCAAATAACATATTAAAGTCAAAACTCTAAGTATTATAACTAAAACAATACTCATAAAATACGAATTATTACATTGGGTGGAAGAGAGTAGAACATGATAAATCTAGGAAATTTTCAAATAAAACCCTTGGTTGGCAATTTCTCCTACTTATAATTGAAAGATTTTGCTTTTGATTTATTTATATCTATTTTTTTATTAATATTAAGTATTAAAGAATAAAAAGTACATCAAACCAAGATTGCTACGAGATTTTACCACAATAAAGATTTGAATTTGAGATCCCTGCCACTATAATACCAAATTCATTATGGTATTAAACTGTAATATCAAGATATTTAATGTGTAAATGAAATAATGATTATTACGACTGATTATTTCAAATTTTTATAAGTGTTATTTGTGTTGTCTTGTTAGATCATTTGAATTAATTGTTTAAAGAATGACATGCCACTTATTCATAATTACTGTATTATGTCACAAATACAATACATATAACACCTAACAGATTTTTATTACCAGGTTTAAGTAGCTCACCCATTCCATGGGAAAAGTTTTCAAAACAAGGAGCATAAGGAAATGGAAGAAAATTTTGAAAGAGCTAATCTTTCTTGAAATTCTATTAGGCAGGTGTTTTGTTTTTCATTTTTGCCTTGGAAATTCTACTAAGTACATTGATTTGTCATAGTAATTAGTAGATAATTGTAATATTAAAGTTTTGACTTAATTTTGTGATTTTGGTTTATATAATTATTAATCTGGTTGGAATGCTAGAAACCCTTTTGTAATTTATACTATTTTGTATCCTACAATTGGTCTCACCAATAATTTACGCCAAATAAATTATTTAAGAATTGATTTAAAATTTCAAACACACAATTTTATAAATTCACACATTGGTTTAGAGAAAATTCAAAGTCTAACATTAATTATTGAATTTTAGTAGCTCAAGAATATAAAAAAATAAAAATAAAAAAGAAAATATTATTTCAGGTCCTCTTCATAAGGTAAGGAAAAGAACGTGATGAAGTAGCTTAGTTGGACTATTGGATCATTTGAATAAATGCCCGACTTGTGTTGAGTGGTCGACCTCAAATGGATGGAATCCATGGGAATGATCAATTCTAGAAGTTGCATGCTACATTAATCGTTTTTTTTTCACTATACTTAATTTAGCATTAATGCATCAACTTGAATACATATGTCGTAATTGATAAGTGGTTGTGACATGAATAAATTAAGAGAGAGATGGGGAGAGAGCTGTGTAGCCATAAGAGAGAACAATAGGGAAAGAGGATAAAGAAAATACAAAGAGAGTTTGAGAACTTTGGCGAAGTTCTTCCCATGTAATTTCTCAAGTTTGATTCATTCAGTAAATTTCCTCTCTTTCGTGGATTTATGCATTTGCTGAACCATGTAAAAATATTGTTAATTATGTGATTTAATTTCTTGGGCCAACAACTTGTGCGCACTCAAATAATTAGAGTCATTATGTTTTAAATTATTATCTTTTAAACGAATGTAACATTTATATTTAGACTGCTGTTTTATTTATACTTGAATTAGGGATGCATTTAGTTCAACTTAGGGTTAGAGACCAATCGATTTATTCGTGAGCGATTCTAACTCAGCTCGAGCTTCTTGATTCGTGACAAAATGAATTCGAATCGAGTTTGATTTATGACTCGTTCAGATTCAAGTTTAAACTTGAGCCTAAAAAAGTTTTGCTTGAAAGTTTACGAGTTGACTCGATAAAATGATATGTATTTTCAATAATATTTTTATTATATTTTACTAATATTTTATTTATCATATTTTAAACTAAAACGATATCATTTTGGTTTAATCAAACTATTTACGAGTGGAAGTTGAGCCTAATTTTCTTTTTTATCAAGCCGAGCTTGAGCTTATATAAAAATTCAAATCAAACTTGAGGCGAGCTCAAACAAGTTAAAGTCTGACTTGATTCGGCTTGTTTCCATTCCTAATTCAATTCTGAATTATCTAATATTATGTAATATCAAACCATTACCCTTGCATTTTAGTTGTTTACTCAATTAAAATTTCAGAATATCATACTTAATAAATGCATTTACTCTATGTTACACATCTCTTAGTTTAATAGAATTTGGGTGTGACATGAATAGCTATATAATAAAATATGATGATTTTTTAAAATGCAGGATGATTTTTTAAAATATTCATTTCACAAACTGAAATCCAACTACTTGGAATTATTTTTTATTTTATTCAATATTGAAATCATTTTTATAATTTTAACTTCCCTTTTAAATCTTATCTTAGTGAACCCTTCTATCATATATCTCACAAAAACAGTTTGAGTATTTTAAATTTTACCATATTTTAAAGATGGATATTATATATAAATCGAAAGTACCAATTTAAATTTCGTTTAATTATGATTTCTAATAAGTTGGAATCTTCCATTAAAGCGTATAATTTATGTTTTATTTTATTGTGTTTACAAAAAATTAATTGGAGAGAGAGATATCAAAACACATAAAATAGTTGATTGGATGTAAAGTTTTGAAAAAAAATTAAAATTTATGAATTATCATAATTTTTTTGATTTGAATTTTTCATCCAAAGTTTGAATTATATAAGAAACTTAATACTAATTTTGCTCAGAGTACCATGAACACAAATTATTGCTAATGTACATATAAATCAAACCTAAGCCATAAAAAATTCAAGTACAAATTTAGGTCAAAACTAATTCCGTTGGCAAATTTTATATTATCAAAGCTTATAAAAAGGAAGATCAGTGTTGGAACATATTTTCAGCTTTACTTGAAGAAAAAAACCGGCTACCCGACCAAAAAAAAAAAAAAAAAAAAAAGTTCCCCACCAATATTTAAGCTATTTTATGATTTAAAAAATAGTGAGAAAGAAATCAAGATTTTAGTACAGTTTGAAAAAAAAAAAAATAGAAAAATAAAATAATGTATTTCTTTATTTTCTTATGTAGAATTATTAAAATTACCCGGCATTTTTTTAAAATTATGAAGGATATAGGATATACATGTCAAACGAGCAAAAAACAAAATTAAAAAATTAATTCATATAAAAAAAAAAAGAGTTAAACTCTTAACTTATTGCTTAAAGTAAAGCTGCCTTATTTCTTCCAAAATCATATCTTATGGGATGTTTGCAATCGTAAAACTTATTAAAAATTATAGTTTTGTAATTTATAAAGATTTTTAGCATTGTGTAGAGTTTTAAACACACTCCTGAACTGTTTTTTAATCTAATTGCAGGAGGAGCGTCAATACATTTCCAAAAAGAGCTGTGTGATTGTCCCACATAGATAGTTAATGGTGCGTTATATAGATACTTACAGGTGCGTCTATAATATTGAAAAATAATGAAAAACAAAAAAAAAATATGATTTGAATAATTTTTTTGTACTTATAACACATAACTATCAAATCACAATTTTCAGAGATAAATAATATAATTTTTTGACTTTTACGTTAGAATGTTCAAAAGAGAAACCATTTCGATAAATTTAAGTTAGATTTTTAGAAAGTTATTAAAAAGTTTTTGAAATTTGTGGAAAAGTTATTTAGAATTGTAGAATTGATATTGGAGATTGTAAAAAATTTATTGAGATTTACAAAATTTATTGAGATATATAAATATATATATATGATTTTATAAAAATTTCATAACATACAAAAAACTTAAAATATGTTAGTAATACTAAAAATTTTAAAGTTTTTTAGAGTTATCCACGGCACCAAACGCATCAAAAATGGATTCTATTATTAAGGTTTTGTTTGATTAATCAAAAAAAGTCAAAAGTTATAAAAAAATTATATTTTATTCTAATTAAATTTTGTCATATATCACTTTTATATTAAATTTTTATAATTTTAATATTTTTTGAATAACTTTTTTTCAACCAAACACCCTATAAATTCAGTGGTTAACCACAGGTGGCCCTTGATGATAACCAGAGTTTGATTTTCCCCATATCTCGCGCATAACGT
>QLOD02152811.1:0-14796 GCA_003260245.2 Sideroxylon spinosum
GGTTTATGTGATGTGAAGTGGACTCTGTGGATACTCCTCAACGGGTTGGGCCTATGCGTATACTGGAAGACCTCAGGTGGATCCAAACTCCCAACAAATGGTATCAGAGCCGATGGCTGATCACATAAACCTAATATACATTAAATGAGCCATACCTATTTAAAAGACTAAGACCTATAAGTGGTGAGCCACCTAATTGTATATTAAGGTTCAACATTTTTTCTATTTATCCGATGTGGGACTCAACTTTCACACATGTTTTCAACAATCTCCCCCTCATGTGTGAACCATTCATTGGGCCTCACTCCTCCTTGATTTGATCAACGTGACTCCCCCTTAATCCATGATCTTTTTACTCTCCAACACCGATTTAATTAAACCCTGGACCTTTTTCACCACACACTCCATCGATTGAGAACCATTCCATTTTTTACTCCATCGAGAGCCCATGCAGTGAGCCCACCTGCATCCTTGCCCCATCGAGAGCCTCCTTGGATTTTTTTCGCTCCATCGAGAGTCTCTGTGCAAGCCCACGAAATCGGTTTTGAGTTCGCCCAAAGATCGTCAGCCATCGGCTCTGATACCATTTGTTGGGAGTTTAGATCCGCCTGAGGTCTTCCAGTATACGCATAGGCCCAACCCGTTGAGGAGTATCCACATAGTCCACTTCACATCACATAAACCCAGTATACATTAAATGACCCATACCCACTTAAAAGGCTAAGCCCCTATAAGTGATGAGTCACCTAATTGTATATTAAGGTTTAACATTTTTTCTATTTATCCGATGTGGGGCTCAACTATTACACATGTTTTCAACACAAAATAAACGATCGAGACAAAGTTATGGATATGCATGAAGATGAAGAAACTTTCAGCTTTTCAACCCAACTACCTCCACTTGATTTTAGGTACAGCACAAATTGATTTCATCATTCTCTTAATTTATGTGACTTTTTCCAAGAAGCAGCGAACATCATGTGTTTTTATTATTTATTTATTTATTTATTTTTCTATTTTTGACTTTTGGAAGTGGGTACTTTATAGTGAATTGTTACCATGATCTCCCAATACTAGAAAGCATTTTCGACCCTTTGCTTTTGATATGAAGCTTCTCAATTGATCCTTTAATGAAGATGAAAGCAAGTTTTGTATCGTAGACCTCACCGGCGGCAGTCGCTTTTCACTTATGATCGTACTTTTCGGAACCATACTGCTTGCTTTTTCTATCACCAACAATAGTCCTATTTGGTAAGGGTGTTTGTGTCAAAGTGGTTCAATTTTGTATTAAACTCGAAATTCACTTTCTATGTTTCGTATTTGATTATGCTATTGAATCCAACCAATCCAATTTTATTTGGATTAGTTTACACTTCCATGGCATATTGGTACTTTTACATAATAAGTAAACTTTCAAGATGTAGCCAGAAGTTTGAATCTAAAAAGATACTAATTTGAGCATTGAAGTATATTGAGTTGATAACTTTTAGATTGAGAATTGAACAGATCTCAAATTCGTTTAATTTTTATTCTTTTGGATATTAGGTATGCATCCAGAAAACTTCAAAATTCAATTTTTGGGAAATAAAAATCAAAGAAAATAAAAAATGCTATCCTACAAAAATATTGTACAAGAAAATTCTGCAACTTTATTTATTTATTTATTTTAATCGATTTTTTTTTTCACCAACTTAGGCCTCTAATTTTAGATTTATGACTATGTTTAGTAATCGCCGTGCATTGCACGGTTCTACAACTAGTTAATAAATGTAATCCCATGATATGCTTGTAAGATGCAAAAGGTTGCAGAAAGCTAAAATCTTTCAACAATCTTTACCATTTCATCACAATTTTACACATAACCTTCATTTTTATATTGCACCATTGCAAAATTTTATTTTATTTATTTTTAACCGATAACTTGTGAATTGTAACGCACATTTGACTTTTGAGTCCAATTGGCCCTTCACATCCAAACAACACAAATATGGCATCACGCAAACAGAAGCTATAAATTCAACAGTAACGAAAAGAAAGAAAGAAAGAGAGAAAAAGATGAGTTTTATGTAGTAACCCGAGAAACACAAACTCTTGATTTTTCTGATAGGCTTGAAGCTCCAATTACTGCCGCAGCTGAGACATAAATTCAGCCCGACAAAAACAAGCAATAGCTTTCAACGATTGGGCTGGATTTTGGGTACATCACATGAACAAGAAGTAATACGTAATATTTCACACATATACATCTATATCTATATTACAATATAGCTCATGATTTGACATCTATATAAATGTCAAACCATGAACTAATTATATATATATAATATATATATAAATTTTTTAATAATAATGTCAATAAATTAAAATCTTTATTTAATAAACTAATTGTTTTTGCATTATTTTGTTTATAATATTGTTATTATGTTTTAAATAATAATTTATTAAAATATAGAAAAAATAAAAAATAAGAATATGTTTTAAATAAAAATAAAAATAAAAAATAAGAAGTTATTTGGTAAATATAGTTACAGATTAAATAAAAATATGAGTGATATCGATGAGTATATGTGTATTCGAATTTTATGTGAAATTGTATTTTATTCCAAATATGAATATATTATCTAAGCCAATACATATCAAATATTTGATAATGATTAATTGAATTATGTCACAACTGATACATATATTTTATGTAATATTAAAATAATAATAAAAATTATATGAACAACATGTGATTAAAAAATAATTTACCTATTTTTAACTATCTTTTTATCTATGATCTTCTAAATAGATATCAATTAATGAGATTCATCTAACTGATAGAATTTAATTAGTATTAAAACTAACCAATAAGCATTTTAGTTTGAAGAAAATTGTAACTAAGTAGAAATTCATACTTATTTGTTTAGATTAACTGGCATTTGGTTTATTTTTTTATTTTCTGTTTTCTATTTTCATTTTATGTATTCAAAGTGCCAAAATAAAGAAATAGAAGATGCACTATTTTACCTATTTTTAGATTTTCCTTATTTTTGATTGAAAACACTCAAAATGACTTTTTGTCATTTTTCATTTCATGTCTAAATTTATTTTTTGTTTTTTAAAACGAAATTTAAAAACACAGGTGACCAAATGTGTTTTATTTGTTTTCCTTATTTTCAAAAGTACAAAATAAAAAATGAACTTAAAACAGAAAACAAAAAACAAAAAACATAAAAACAAACCAAATGAAGTCTGACTTTTTTAACAATTAATTTTTTGCATTATTTTTTTCTCAATATTTTTGATAAAATTAAAATCTTTATTTTTAGTAAGCCATTTTGTTTCTACATTATTTTGTTTAATAATAATATTTTTAAACAATAATTTATTAAAATATAAAAAAATAAAAAATAAGAATATTTTTTAAATAAAAATAAAAATAAAAAATAAAAAGTTATAAGATAAATATAACTATAAATTAAATAATAAAAATATCAATTGGTATACATGAGTATTCTACTTTGAATAAAAAAATGCACCTTCATAATAAATTCTAATAGAGTTGAATTAGAATAATGAAGGGATAAAGTTAAGTTAAATTCAAAAAAATGGGTGGTAAAGTAGTCAAAAAATATTTTTCCTAAACATTGGGAATTTTTATAGTGGTATAGATTTAAATAGATCTAGATTAAAAAGACATATATATATATATATATATATATATATTTAATTTTATAAAATTATAACTATAAATTATATTTTTAAATTCATAAAATTATATTTAACAAAATATATTTTAAAACAGTGCATTTTATATAAAAACTATAACTGATATTTAAATTAAATTCATAAATTATACTAAATAAGATCATAAAGTTGTCACTTACAATTACAATTTTTGTATAAATTAAATTTTGATATCTAATGTTGATATAATAATGTAAAAATTAACAAAATTAGTTCGCTTAACAAAGAAATGACCAAATATAACAATTTTAATTGGATACATTTACGTAAAATATATTTTTTCTCAAATACAATTAAAGTAATCCCCAATTAAATAAAATTATGTTAAATAATTATAAATTATTATAGAATTTTAATAGCATTCAATATTCAGTATAGAAAAAATTTAAAATTTTATGAATAATGAAAATTTTAATACAATCTAAAAATTCACATTAAAAATCAAAATAAATAAAAATTGAATAAATTTGAAAAATTCATACTGTGTATATTCAAATGAAGAAATTAAAAAATAAATCAAATAAGAGACTTTACTTTTAATATGATGCCTAAAAAAATTTAAATATAATAAAAATTAAATTAACAATCACATTGAGAATAAATTAAAATCTAAAAAATCAAATCTTATATATTTGAATTACAAAATTAAAAAATAAGCCGAAATAATTGCATAAATAAAAAATAATTTCAATTCAAATGAATATCCACTAATAAAAATATATATAATATTTTATTAATTTAAAAACTTATTTCAGTTATTCCCTACAAAAATTTAACAAAATTGAAATATGAAATTATGTAATGCTTGAAAATTTTTCTATCATTATTGTACAATAATTTTTTCACATTATACAAAAAATAAAATAAAATTTAAGAAATTATACCTAATATATTTAAATAAAAAAATTAAAAATAACCCTAAAAAGAGGATTTCATTGGAATTTAATCTACAAAAATTTTAAAATTTAACAATAATTAAAACATAATAAAATCTAAAAATATTATATAAACAATCAAATTAAGAAAATATATACCTTTTATTATTGAATAAGAAAATTAAAAAATGTAGTAAATAATAAGCTTTCCTTGAATTTTAAAATTTTATCAGTAATGAAAAATATAATAAAGTATAAAAATTATATCTACAATCATAAATGTAGAATAAAATCTAAAAAATCAAACTTGTTATATTTTAATGAACAAATTAAAAAATAAATACTTAAACAAAAATAATAATTTCAACATAAAAGAATATCGTCTAATAAAAATGAATATAGTAAAGTCATTCGCATTCTTGCCAAAAGAAATTGATAAATAATTATACTCTACGCACTCCTTCCTTCCCAACCATATTAATTGTAAACAAAAGCCATCATAATAAAATTCTATCAATTTTATTTTTCTTTTTTTTTTGGGTTGTGAATGTTATTTATATCTATATATATATTTAAACTCGATATATACTAGAATTTTTTGTAAATTCGTATTCTATTTCAAAAAAGAATATATTATCTAATGTAATACATATTAAATATTTGATAATGATTAATTCAAATTATCTAATTGTGTTGCAATTGATAAATATATTTTATGCAATTTTAAGATAATAATAAAAATTATATGATTATCATGTATAGCTCTCTTTGTTTATGGCCATCTAAATAGATATGGATTTATAGGATTTTTGATTCAAAGAATCTTATTAGGATTTATCTACTTAATAGAATTTAATTAGTACTAGAATTGATCAATAAACATTATAGTTTGAATAAATACGTTGTAATTTATATTAATTATTATTAAATTATATAATCATAAATTAAGATAATCATATTTATAAATTAATGTTAAAAAATTAAAATGTTTATTTAACAGGCCAATTATTTTTTTTTTTTGCATTATTGTTTGTTTAATAATAATATTTATTACCTTTTAATTTTGTTTTTGCATTCCTTTGTTTAATAATAACAATAATAATAAAATTTATTATAATTATAATAATGTTTTACATTATTTTTAATAATAATGTTAATAAATTAAATTCTTATTTAACAGACTAATTTTTTTATATTATTATTTTAAATAATAATTTGTTAAAAAATAAAAAAATTAAAAATAAAGTTATATGGTAAATAAAAGTGCAGATTAAATTAAAGATATTAAGTGATATCCATGAGTATTCTAGTTTAAATAAAATTAAAAATTTTAATAAGTAATAATAATTTAAAATACTAATTTTTTATAAGATAATTAAAATAACTATAATTAGGTGTCACATGTAACAATTGTAGGGATGTCAATAAAGTAGGTACATAAGAGTACTCGACCCAATTGAATCCAGTAAAAACCCATTGAAAAATACTCTAATAGGATTGGGATAAGTTTGGGATTAAGATTTAATACCCGTGTAAATTTGGAACAGGTTTGAGAATTGCCGTGTTTGAGAATTGTCTATAGGGTACCCAGTATCGGATATTCGATACTTGTTTATACTTATAAGGCACCCAATACTCGATACATGTACGATAGTTGTTAAATACCCATTTAATAAAATAAAAATATAATATAATATATCTTTATATATTTACAATTTTTTCCCTAAAATAAAAGTTTTGAAAATTTTAAGCCAAGACCATTTATGAAATTTCACTCATTTTTGTCCTGGTATATAATGTGATAAATTAGTAGCTTTAACCCCAAAATCCGATAATCAAAACCCCCCGTCAATCTTCTCTCTCGTCGCTTGTAATCGTGCTGCTACAATCATTGACAGCCATTATTATTTTTTCTGACTCTATAAGTGGGGGCTGGTTTTCTTCGAGTACTCAATTATTAGACTTTTCTAAAATTTTAATGAAACAATTTGAGTTATCTTTGCTCAGGGTGATGATTTGAATATTTGATACTTTGTTGGTAGTTGCTTTTAGCTTTGTTGGAATAGTTCCTTTGAACTTGTTTTAGTTATGATTTATTGTGTGTTATTTTTACATATCACGGATTGTTCATATTGGGTTTGAAAATTTCTTATGAACTGTGATTCCTATTTTACTATTCCAAAAGATATATCCTTATGTATTTTGTATATTTATTTCTACTATTTATAGTATATTTTCTTTTACATTTAAAAAAATAATTTGGAGGTTCATTGACCAATGAATTTGTTCAATTTAATAAATCTAACATTTTTGTCACTCATTATTTTCTTATTTTTATCTCAAATCAAGTATTTAACTAGTTATTTGTCCAATTAAATATAAACGGGTTTTCCGAGTATGGGATGGGTGTGGAATTCCTATTAGAAAAGTAAACGGGTTAGGGATGGTAATGATAAACAAAAAGCAAACGAGTTTGATAATAGAAGTGGCTAATTAGGCGAGTACCATACCTGTTTACATCCTTCTGCACGTGTTATAGCCGTAGCATAGGTTAGGTCTTATATGACACAAAGGCATTGGCAAATTTTATTTTATATATATACTAGCAATAACATGTGTCTACAACATTCTAAACAAAATTAATATTAAGTTTCTTATTCAGTTAAAAGTTTGGACAAAAATTTTAAATAAAAAAAAACTATAATAATTCAATGGTTTTTTTTTTTTTCCAAAACTTTAGATTCTAACCGTTACTTTATATGTTTTGGTCTCTTAAATTAAGGTTTAATAAGTACTATAAAGAAAACACAAATTGTGGTACTTTAATTTGAAAGGTTTAACTTTCAAGAAACCATAAATAGATCGAATTTAAGTTGACAGTTTTGATTTACATATGATCTCTATCCTCGAAGTAAGATAAAATTTAAAATACCCAGATTGTTTTGTGAGATAGATGACAGTGGGATCCATTATAATAAGAATTAAGTGGAAAATTAAAAAAAGAAAAATAATCTTAATTGTTGAATGAAAGAAAAAATAATTTTTATCCAATGGATTTTAGTTTTTGAGAGAGATATTTTTAAAAACCATTATGTTTTATTATATAGACTAATAATAACCCGTACTTACGACACTCTAAACAAAATTAATATTAAGTTTCTTATACAATTGAACTTTAGACAAAAAGTTCAAGTTGAAAAAACTATAATAATCCACGAGTTTTAATTTTTTTTTTTTTAAAACTTTAGCCCCTAACTACTACTATACATGTTTTGCTCTCTCTTTCCAATTAATTTTCGATAAGTATCATAAAAGAAAAGACAAATTATGGTACTTTAATTTGAAAAGTTTAAGTTCCTAAAAGTTATAATTGGATAGCATTTAAGTTGACAGTTTTGATTTTAATCTCCATGCTTAAAATATAAAATACAGTAAAATTTAAGATGCTCAAACTATTTTCTGAGAGAGATAGTAGTAGGGTTCACTAATTTAGCTACTAAATTTTAGTTTGTGAGATATTTATTTTTAAAAATTGTTCTATTTTATTACGTAGGTATAACATACGATGCTATAGACATGTCATGAATATTCTGTTCAGTGCTGGTAGAAATAGAACCACTAGATGCTCCGGCCATTTTTCAGGTTTCCCGGGCCTTCAAAAGCAGATTATGGAACGGATGGACCAAAAAAAAAAAAATTTAATATGCGAGAAATTTATAAATTATTCAATTAGATTCTGGGTTTAATAAATTGTCAATTCAAATATTTAGGGTTAATTTAGGAACCAATAAATTAGTTTTTTTTTTTTTTTTTTGTGGTCTTGTTTGATTTTCTTAACCAAATTTTTGAATTCTTCTTTCTTCGATAGGTTTTAAGCAGGTTATTTTTATCCATAAATGAAAAATATACTAGAAAATAAGGATAGTTGACTTTTATCTACTATACTTAAAATGTAATCTAACATAAAATTGTGATCGGTGTTAAAATTTAAAATAAAAGCAATCTCTTAAAAAAAGATCAAGGAGTATAAATATAAGTAATATGGTCTACAATGTATCCATACTTGTTTTTAAAGTTATTTAGAGCAAAAACACTCATTTTTTGGACAAATTTTGCTAGTTTGGTAAAATATATCTTTTCTATTTATGCTTATTTGTTTATACTTTCAATTTTTTGTATTTTAGTGTCTTTTATTTCTTGAAATAAAAATTGAAATTGCATTTGGAAATATACTTTTTTTATAATTATCAATTTTTTATTTTAATTAAATATTTAAATTATTTTTTAAAAATTAATTGAATTTAATAAAATATATTTCTTATTAATTTAATTTAATATAACTATGTACTAAAAATAATTTTATTCAGTAAACATAAAATATATTAAATTATAATTTGATTATATTATTTATTAAAATCAATAGAATAAAATATCATTATTATGCTATTTCATTGAGTAAATACAAAATATATAAAATGTAATTCAATCATATCATTTATTAAAAAAATTGAATAAATATATTTCATAATAATTTAAATAATTTAATTGTAAGTATAATATTTATTAAAAATAGTTTCATAAAATTTATATTTAATATTAATTAAATTAATTATTAAATTACACTAAATTGAAATTAATTTGATTTTATTATCTATTAAAAGTAATTTTGTAAGAGGTATTTCATATTAATTAATTTATTCATTTATTAAAAATAATCAAATAAAATATATTAAATTTTAATTTAGATATTAATAAATTATTTTAATAAAATAATTCACTCTAATATGATGAAAAAAATTGGACAAAGTGTTGGTAAGATGGTAACCAAAAAAAAAATTTTTTTTTGAATTATTTTATTAAATTGGACTTAAATAATTATTTTATTTAACTTTTTGAGAAAATTGAACTTAAATAATTTTCACAAAATTATTTATATCGTTAGTTTACAAAATTTTAAAAACATAAACAAAAAAATAAAAATAAAAATGTTATTTAATGGAGTCAAAACGTTTTCACTTTAGCTTAAAATACAAAGAGTGTAAAAGTAAATTTAATTTAAAATTTATAATAAAAAATAATTTTTACCTTCAAAATAAAAGATAAAGAAAAAAAACAAATTATTCCTACAAAATATCCACTGCATAATCATCATGATGAAAAAGAAAGAAAGGTGCATTCTCATCCACAAAGGACAAATATTTAGTTTGTGAGGGACGCGTCCGCAATCGTGAATTGCTGCTGGAGTTGTTGACAGAATTTATCAGCCACGCATGACCACTAAGGATTCGTCGAGCCTGAAGTTGCGGGCCCTGAAATTAAATTTTACCCTTTATCTGATACAAAGTTAATTTTTGACCATTTTTAATTAAAAACATAATTTTTCATTCTTTTAAAGAGTTAATCAGTTATTACATTAATAATTAGGAAAAAAGAAGTAAGAAAAAGTTAGATAAAAAAGAAAGTTATGGCAGTCCATATTATCCTTTCCATTATAAGACTTTCTGTTGCCAGAAGAAGGAAAAAAAAAAAAGTGAAAATAGAAAATTGAAAAAAAAAAAAACCCACACCCATAATCTCTTTTTCGGGTAAAACATAAAATTTTTATAAAGAATTTCAACCTATTTTTACGCAAAAGGCAACTTAAACCATGTGTTTTTGTTCTGTCATCATTTTTTATATACATATTTTATGTCAAAAAATCAAAACTATAGCAACCCCACTTTCTTAATAAAAATAAAAAGTTTATAATATTCTTTTTTTTTTCTTTTGGTTTTCTTTATCATATCTTTTTGCCATTAATGAAATATTAAGTTGGAGAAACAAATCTTTTTGTTTTCTTTGTCATATTAATTAAATATTAAATTACAAAAACAAATCCATGGCCGCAAAAGCGGCTATGATGGTTGGTCTTAGTTTTAAGAGGGTTTGCTAGAAATCTATTATTTTATCAGGTTGAGTTTACCTATTTATATCTCTATTTGAATTCCAATTCTATTTAATTTTAACAAATTTTATTGTGTAAATATATATTTTTTAAGATTGCATTGTTGAGATATTATAGTTTTGAATAAAATAAGAAACAAATCTTCCTCTTTCTTTTCAAGTGTTTAAACCTTCCCCTTCTCTCTCTTAATTTAATCTTGGCATAAAATCAATCTCTTTTTGGATCCAATATCTCTTTTTGGATCAAATATTGAAAATCAATATAAAAATACAATGCGACATATGTAACAAAGATGAAGCTCGAAAATCTATTGAAGAGATAAAGACAAACCCAAATAGAGTTAGATAGAGAAAAAGAAAGGTCATGGAGAGATTTTTTGAGTTGTGGATGGCGACAACTTTTTTTCTCACCCAACTCTTTCTTACTTTCTCTTTGCTAATTACTTTCTTAATATAATTATTGATTCACCCTCTAGGACATGTTTAATATAAGATGAAAAATTTAGTGATAAAAAATTACGGGGGTAATTGTTAACTTGAAAATTGTCATTGAGTTAACAAATTTATGGTATTTATGTTTGCAATAAGAGAGTAAATATTACTCAGTAATAATTATATTATGTTTGGAATGTCAAAGTTATTAAAGGGGTAAAAGTTAATTATATTTAGAATGAGAATAAATTGACCAAGGCAAAAGTTAATATTTAATTTGAATAAAATATTATAATAAAATAAATCATTACAATCATTGTTATTTTAATAATAATCAATTTTAATAAATAAATATATTATTAAAATATATTTTTTAAATAAAAATATCAATTATTAAAAAATAATTTTATCAGAGATTAATATTTCAATCGTAATTAATTTTATTGATAAATTATTATTTGTTAAGAATTTTTTATTTTGATAAAATAATTTAATAAGACAAATAATTTTAGTTTATTTAAATAAATTATTGATTTTAATAAATTATATGAATACAATACATAATCTAGTAAATTATTATTTATGAGACATAATTTTCATTTAATAAAATATTTCACTAAAATAAAATATTTTAATAAGTCATTATTATTTAGTAAACATCAACTTTAATTTGAGAAAATAAATAATTTATTCATATAATAATCTTTCAAAAGTTTTATTTTAATAAAATAAAATAAATTATTTTGATAATACGAAATCGATTAAGATGGTTCGACCATGTTAGAAGGCGTCCAACGGAGGTATCTGTTAAAAGGTGTAAAAAGATGGAGATTGACAGGAGTAAGAGAGAGAAAGAGAGACCTAAGAGAAGTTGGATAGAAACTATCAAACATGACCTGCCTATATGGATCTAACGGAGTACATGATCCTAAACAGATTTGATTGGTACCATCAATTCTATATAGCCAACCCCACTTAGTAGAGAAAGACTTGGTTTGGTTTGGTTGGTTATTTATTAAATATTATTTTGATAAAATAATTTAATAATTAATTAATTTTGGTTTTATTGAATAAATTATTATTTTACAATATTTATTATAATTATTTATAAAGAAATGTTACTTAAGGTTTTACACGGGGGTAAGGAATTATTTTAGAAGTTAATGAGAAAAAGGTAAAACTTTTTTCATTATCCCTCATTACTTACCTTCTCCCTAAAGTAAAAATTTGCCCCCAGTATGGGAGTAACTGTTGACCCAGAGTAAATGTTACATTCGTCATCCAAACTAATATAATGGAGAGTAAAAATTATTCAAGTAAAATTTATCCTCTATTACCCAAAAAAGGAAAAAAAAAAACATCTTCTTGAAAGAATGAAAAGTTATGTTTTTAATTAGATGGTTAGCTTAACTTTGCATCAAATGAAGGGTTAAGATTTAATTTCAGAGAGTTCTGAAATTCAAAGACTACTTTTGACCCCCGGATCTGTTGTGTAGCTTCCCAAGTCCCACATCGGGAGAGGGAAGAAAAGTTGGGTGGGTTGGCTCCTATAGAAGGGCTTTCCCCCTTTTGTTGTTAATAACCACTAAAGACAACTAAAAACCTAAGTTACCAAAGTATGGGTGTAATTAGTTTTTTTGAGTTGTGTGAGTGGGAGAGGGTTTTACAATTTTGTCCGTGCAAAATTGTAACAGTTTAATATTGAGTTGAGTATAAAATTCCTTTTTGGGATCGTGGATGTAGGTCTATTGAGAGACTGAACCACGTTAAAAATTCTTGTGTTGAGTATTCTAAATTTTTCGTTTCCTTATTTTTGTGTATGCGCTTCCGTTGCAGACTTTACAAGTGCGTTGTGGGCCCAACAGGATCCGACCACTTAAGGATCCTTAGGCCTTCATATTGGGCACTTCACAACCCTAGTTATGCCCATAGCCGGCATTGAGCTCCCAACCTTCTAAATGAAGGGTTGGTACATGAGCCACTAGGCCAAGGAACTAAAATTTTAATGAACAGTGTTTATGTTGATAATATGACATTACGATTTCAAAATCCTCTCATCACAAAGAGTTAATATCAAATTCATAATTACAAACGGTTGCTAGAGTTTGAGAATGGCTAGCTAAAATTTTTAATTACTAATTTTTTTTTTAAATATCAAATTTATTTTTTTATATTGTAAATTTTTTTAAATCATAAAAGATAAAAACGCCTAATTAACAAAACATTAAAATATAATTACTAAAAATTAAAATTTTTTTCCCCTTTCCTTAGTTATTTTTTTCCTTCTTCCTAAATTCTATCCAGTTGACACAATTTCATGCATGGCCACTTACCAGTACCGACGAAATCTACATTTCTCCAAACAATATATATTTTTTGATTGAAAATAAACATCACTGTTTCAAAATTGTCTCACCATAAAAGGAAAATTTTGGAGTAGCCAACCAAAATAAATTAAATTAATATATATATAGTATAACACATACGATTGAATAAAACAAAGTTTAAGTTTCTCTAAAGTTGTATTTGAATTAAGAAAAAAAATGAAAAAGGATATAAATTTACAATTCCTTCTTCCATTTGGGGAACGTTTGGAAGAAAAATTTTTGGTAGTTTTTGATAAAAAATTGTTATGTGTGATTTTTTTGTGTTTGGTAATAAAGATAGAAATTTTTAATAACTTTTAATAATTTTTGAGTGTTTGAAAAAATTTTAGTAACTTTTAATTGTTTAGTAAAAAGTTAAAGAAATTTTTAAGAACTTGAACTTTTGGTTGTTTGCTGACAAAGTTTATAGAAATTTTCAGAAATTTTTACCCACTTAAATTGCTAATTTTTTTTCTCAATTCCAGATGATAGAACATAAAATAAAAAAACGTCTACTATTAAAGAAATTAAAATTTATTGCATTGAAAATTTAATATATTAATGAATGTCTTATTATTTAATATATATAAATATATATTTTAATCTATTTAGACAAAAAAATATGCATTTAAGATTTTTTTATTTCCTTTCTGTTGTTACCTTTCCCTCCCCTTTAGTTTCCTTCATCAAATTCCCACTCAAAACACAACTTAAGTAAAACAATGGTAACTTTTACATTAATTAAAAACAATAATAGGGAATTGCAAGTTTAATTTTATCCTTATCCGTAAATGTGACTAAATTAAATTTATCCATAAGGTATCATTTGAAAGTCAAATTCTAAGTAATTTTTAATAATCTTTTTTGCAAAAGTTAGTTAGTGTAAATTTTTGTATATTTAGTAAAAAAAAAAAAGTAATGTTTATTATTTTTAATTGTTTTGTAAAATAAATATAATTTTTTAATAAATTTTGATAACTTTTAAGTGTATAGTAAAAATTTTGATAATCTTTTTGTTAGATCAAAATGAAAAAACTTTTACATCCCTAACCAACTTTGAAAAATTGAATTTTTAACAAACTGTCAACTCAACAAAAAAAAAAAAACAACTCTAATATTTTTAATAATTACCTGAAATACTAAAAATTGATATCTTATTTATTCTTTTTTGGCTCTTTCAAACGGGCCTAAATGTCAACACCCAATTCATAATCAACTTGATCATTTTACCACCGAATGTGACCGAATTTACGTATTCTTTGATCCTCTTGGCACGGTGCTAACCATCACCGGAACAGAAGTACCATAAAATTTCTCCATGGTGAAAAGATTCTATGCTTTGAGCAAATGATGTGAATTTAGATTCTATGTATCGTTTTTGGAAGATAAAAAGAACAAAAGTGCATATTTTTGTACCTTATTCCCTCTTTCTGGCCGACACATAAGATCCT
>QLOD02152831.1:0-14793 GCA_003260245.2 Sideroxylon spinosum
GCAAATCAATTCTAAAAATGATCCACCGTCTATCATTCACTTGGCGATAGAAGTAAATTGTGGAGTCACTGGACCAATTGGGCATTAGATTTAGTTTAGACCATGAAAAGCTACGAGAAATTGAGGGCTGGAGAATTAGGAATGGCAAGCACATGGTCCCTTCGGTTCCCACAAACAACACTAGCTGATGAAACTATTTTTTCGTGGACCTTGATCCAGTCCTCTGAAAAAAAAATGGAGATCTATCCGCTTTGATCACTTGTGTGATGTTTGCCAAACAGTCTCCAATGCTTAAGTTAGCAAAGACTCTCCTATAGTTATGATAGAGTATTTGTACATAGAGAGAGAGTTACACCTCCATATAGATAGATATACATATACATGTATATATATGCTTCAGAACATACTTCCTCCTCCTATTAAGGTATGGTCCCTCCTCTATTTTTTGTTAAGTAATGAGAAGGTGAAAAGGTAATAAAGTGGTCAAGTGGAGGTTTCGTCATCCCCAATCTTTATAAACTAAAGGATGAGAGGGTGCCACATGTCATGATAGTCCGCTGACATAAGATTTTAGATGGAAATTTTGGGATATTAAAAATCACACCCATCATAGCATAATGTTTGGATCTTGAACAAAATATAAATTTCACAAAAACAGCAGTTTAGAAATATACCAAATATAAATGAAGTATCCCTTTGTTTAACTAAGAAAAAATCTCTAATGGGTATAAATTGGTTTCTTTTCCTTATCCCTTTCCTTATGTTAACAAAAATTTTAATGGATAATTCTATTAGCTTAATGGGAAGAGAGAGATACAATTTATATATTTCTTCAATTAATTGGGTACGGCTATCAAGTAATCGAATGAATGATCGAGTTTTTTTTTTTTTTGCTATCAATTATTACAAACAAATAACTTGATTTATGTAATATAAATTTAAACTAAACATTTTTCTATAAATATGTATGATTATAACCAAAAACATCGTTTCATAATATATGTGTGGTTATAACAAAAACATTTTTCGTAAATATGTTATATTATTAACGTGATTAAAAGAATATAATCTTTAACATATTGTAACATTTCTCATAAAATCACATAATTAGGAAATGTAACATATTCTATAAATTGGGGCACATAATTAACATAATTAAGAAAATATTTTTTAATTTATCAATTTAAGCTCTACAAGGAGTTTTTTTGCCTTTTGTTGAATTCTCAAATACGTCGTCAAACCCTGTAACTTACAACTTTACGATGAGAATTACTTATTTTAGGTCTATTGATTAAAAATCAACCAAACATGAGAATTTCTTAAGCAAGGGGCAACTTGCTGAATCCAATGTCCAATTGAACATAGAAACAAGGCATTCTGTTACCAACGTCTCTTACTCTCTTATTATCTACATAATTATATTAAGGCAATACTAAGGATAATTAGTGAAATTAAAAATTTAATGAAGCAAATTATCTGATAAAGTTTTTTTTTAATTTATTTTATTAATATCCTTTAACCACCAATAATCATTTGCAGTTTAGAATGTATATATGATTTAATCAATTTCAATTTTAATTTTTTAATTTTTTTAAATATCCTTTATTTCCCCATTATTTTTATAATTTTTTTTTTTTTTTCATTTAGCTGCCACTTGAGAAGAACTTACTATGTATTCTCTTCAACTATTCAGTAGTAAAGCTCAAAAATTAAATATTTTGAAATCCTAATTTATTTTTAATACGAGTTGAATGTCTAAACTTATATTCAGTTAGGTTTTATTTGGATTAATGATGTATCAAAGAAAAATATAATCTATTGGGATACAAAATCTATTCTTTTGTTTCGGTTAAGATAGAAAATGCAAGGAAAAAATTATGAAATTTAGAAAACAAAAAAATTAGTATATTAGTGCGCGCATTTTATTTTATTATATTTTAATCTATTTAAAGAAGAGCATATATTTAAATAAGAATATTATATATTTTTATCTATCTTCTTTCACTATTTTTTCTCTCACGAAAGGCCTGTTTGGCAAAATTAAAAGAACTCCAGCTTTTCTTCTTTTTTTTTTCTTCTTAACTTTCAACTTTCGTCAAAATTTTCTTAACTCTTTTTTCCTAAATTTTTCTTAAGTGTTTTAACTTTTTCTAGCTTTCTTTAATTATTTTTAACTTTTCTCAACTTTATTTTAATTTTTGTAAATTTTTATTAAACATGTAATTATTTTTAAATAGTACCAGGTGATAATATTAAAACAAAATTACCAAAAACAGAATTATTTTTATTTTTTTACCCGACCAGCACAAAATTCTCAATCCAAAAGTTCGCTCAACAGAAAATTAACCCGTGCCCCGCGGCACGCTTTGCTAGTTGTACGTTGTGTGAAACAGACGATCTTTTATCTGATAGGAGATTGCAACGACTCCCGCGTTCCTTGGACCAAGACACCTTGACCGGTCTAAAACATCCGTTCTTGTTTGATTACCTAAGCCTTGACTTCTCTTCCGCGGTAAGGCATTTGTTTCATCATTGCTTGCGTTATATGTCTAAAAGAAAAAAAGTTCGAACTAGACAAATATACCAAAAACCAAAATTAAAGTAAGACAACGTGACGATAATAAATTATAGCTAAAATAATTTATATTAACTTATTATTTTCAAGTGACCAACAAATATTTCACTTTATTTACTAATTTTTTCTAATTTTACAGTGTTACTAAAAAGTGATGCCTCTAAAAAAAAAATATAAGAATTTGTAACGCGTTACTACTTTTTAATGTAGTTTATAACTTTGTAAGTGCAAAAAAGTAGGATAATAATATTTGGAACAGTATTAAATTATTTACTGAAATAATAAAATTATAATTAAAATAAGTAATATTAATTTAGTATCTTCATTATTTTTGTATTATTTATTCAATAAATTTTGTAACTCAAATTAATATACGACGACAATGCATCCAATTCAAAAGATTTTTCTTTGAAAATATGTGATGAAAATAAATCATATTTTAAACTTGATAGATCACATAAATTTTTTTTGAGGGATTAAATAATTACTTGAAGTCAAAAAATTCATAAAGTTAAATAACCATCCAATGTGACAAAATAAACAATAGTTTATGACAATAATTCAATCACAATCCTAGTTTTTATTCAGCAATTAAACCAATTTTTTATTAAATAAAAAGAATACTTACCTAAATTAGGAACAAAATCCTTCCGAAACCTAAGCTATGGAAAAATCTAATGATAAGACAAGAAAATTTTGAAATTAGGGTTTAGATAGAAGAAAGAAGAAAAGAATAACATTGGAAATCCTAATAATTTGTAAAATAAATATATATAGTTTTTTCAAAATCTTTGACCAATTAAGTGCTTAAAGAAAGAGTCCAATTTTTTTTAAGAAATAAATTAAAAAGTATTCTGGATCAAAATTTTGAAAACCAACTTTGGGTCTAGTGTTGACCTCCAAAAAAAAGTTAGAATCAAGAGATGACTACCAGAAATAAAGTTGTGGAGTTTTGAGTTTTCTTTCTAATGTAGAGTTTTGAATTTTCCTTCTAATGGCACAAGAATCAAATTAATCAAATTTCAGAGTCAAAAATTATGACCAAAATACCAAATGGTAGAAACTAGAATTTTTAAAAAGTTTCAAAATACGCAATTTACTCTCTTTACTTCAATTTACAATCCACAACGTTATTAATCATTCTAAAAATATTCAATAAACTCTTTGTATCCTCCATTATAGCCAACTTGGTACCTATTATGCGCAAAACTTTTTCAAATGCTTCGTAGGATTTCATTTCCAGGCTTCCATATGATTTCACTATTGATTAGAATTTGAACTTTATTCATGGATGCCAAACTGAATTCTTTTTTATCCTGGATAAGAAAACAGATTAAATGCATATATATGTATTATTTAAACACAACGTAATTATCTCTAAAAATCAATTAAATACATATTAATTATGATCAGTAAATCACAAATTTAATTTTAAACAGTTATCGAAGATTAAAATGGGATTAGAGTATTTGAATTTTGTATATATAAAAGTGTATTGGCGGTTATTTTTTTAATGATTTATATAGGCTATTTGGTAACCATTGACTTTTTGTTTTAGAACGAGAAGTGGCAGTAGTTTTTCTATTTTATATTATAGTGCATATTAAAATTTGCATTATTTACTTTAAGTGAAACTAATTTTTGATAAAATATAAAATAATATATTTAAAATTAGGTTTATTTTTTAAAAGCTAAAAAATAAAATGATTTCAGTAAATTCTAAAATTGCTTTACAAGAGGAGTGATTTTGTCAGTTGCGGTTTAACAGACGTTAACATTTGACTTACATGAATTTCATACAAATCGAGAATTCAAATCTATCAGCCCCAGTGGACTAGCGTTTTGCTTATTATAATAATATATTTATTTTAAATAAATATATATTTATATATAATTGTTTAAAAAATATGAAAAAAAAAAATGATGAGGGAGATTTCCGAGTTTGGTTAAGACATAAATGCCCCTTAGAAGCATCGAAGAGTGTTCCTCAAGAAATACCAAGTTGAACCTTCGAGCTGTGGGGTTCGGACCAACTTAGACGAAGCTCCATGGACTAATCCACAAGGTGCCAAACCGAGCATGGGCGCTATTGGAAGCCTTCATAATCGCAATCCTGAAATCCTCACCTAAGCTTGAGGTACTGAATCGTTCCAAAATTAGGCAAAAAATTCCCTAATTGAAGCGAATCTCACACTTCTTTTATCTAAATAGGGAAATTGTGTAAATCGAAAGAGATTTCTGATTAGCTTCAATCATTGGATCTACAGAACTTCTTTATAAATATAGGAGAAAATCACCGCCTTAGGTACATAACTCTTACCCTGCCGTTACTCTGTAAGATTGAATTCTCATTACTATTGTAGTCGTCGGAGGATTTTTGACAGGCACCACACCGGTGTTCACGGCATACAGAATTATATTTCATACAGTGGATTTTTATTTGAATTGAAGGTACGAAATTTTACTATTATCAGTTGCCGTCGTCTGTGGGAATCGAGGGTTCTCTTTAACTTTCATGGTCCAAACAAGATTCGGTGTACAAACTCGTCAAAGTCAATCAGTGTCATTGATGGAGAACCAAAACCAAGAGGAGGAGAGGATTGCAGTGATGGAGAGGTAGTTTGCTGGAATGGGTAGGACTTTGCAAGCCATCATGAAGCACGTCAATCGCTTCACACTTGTGCCACCTCCATTGCCACCACGACAAGATTCTCCAGCCAACGACCTCGGTGGTGGTGGGGCTGTACACGACGACAGAGATGGAGGGATAGTGGGGGAGAATGATGGGTGACCAATCCCCTGTGAAGGAATGAAACAATTGTAGATGATAGGGCTAACAGCGAGACTATTCCATGCAATGTAATTGCAAATTTGGAGAAGAAGAAGAAAATTGAGATGATCAAGCAGAGGTTTAAAGCCATGCAAGCTCAAATAGATGGAGCCATGGCAGTGGTATAAAACCCAAATGCTGCGGAAGATATTTATCCATAAGTCAGGAACTCCATTCACCCCTACGGTAATGGATTGTACTTTATGTTCAAGATGCCAATGGTGGAGCTCTACGACAGCTTACAGACTCGGTGGACCATTTAGATACATACAAATTGGCGATGCACATCCATGCTCTACTTGATGAGATCAAGAATCGAGCATTTCCTATCACTTTGAAGGGTCCAGCCTGCGCTTGGTTCAATAAAATCAAGCATAGATCCATCGAGAACTTCAAGTACCTGAGTAAACTATTTACTTTACACTTCACTATTGGGCAACACTAAAGGACCTGAAACAGTTGAGTAAACTATTTACTACACATTTCGTTGGTGGTCAATGTCAGATGAAACCTCTGGCACACCTATTGAAGATCAAACAAGGGAAGGATGAATCCCTTAGAGAGTATGTCAATCAATTCTACCGGGAGATGCTGGAGGTTGATGAGGACAATGAGAAAGTGGCATTCTCCGCTTTCATAAATAGCCTGAAGCCTAATAGGTTTGCCTTCTCGTTAGCCAAGAAACCCCCAATAACGATGGCTGAGCTGATATCCAAAGTTAAGAAGCATATGAATGCTGAGGATGTAACGAAGGCCTGGTAGGAGACAGATACATCGATCCTAAGTAAAAAACGAGATGTTAAAATGACCCCAAGGACAACAAAGGGTCGAAGAAGCCTAGGACTTCTGAGCACAGAGGCCGAATGGGTGACAGGAGTAATAGGCTTATAAAGCCACCTAGGGACTTAACCCCGTCGAACTCGCAAATGGAACAAGTCCTCTGCACATTAAAATGACCCAAAATTTAGATGGCCAAAGGAGTTAAATAACCCACTCGAGTCAAGGAACAAGTGTAAGTATTGCTTATTTCATAAAGATCATGGGCATGACACGGAGGAGTGTTTCGACTTGAAAAGATTAGTTGAGGAATTAATAAGAAAGGTAAAGTCCAATTGATTTTTTGCTCGACAGTGAAGGATAGGTGGGAAGACTGAAGAAGCACGTCTCGAAGAAGCCTACCAAAGAGGAGCCTTGGCAAGGGGCAACAAGCTCAGCAACACCTAAAGGAGATTAGGATTATCTCAGGAGGCTTCGCCGATAAAGTTGAGTCTTTGTCGGCTCGAAAGAAGTACGTAGAGGAAGTTAGGAAGATCAAAAAGTGATTAGTATAGAGTAGTCCATCATGATGGCAAAGACAAAACCGATGCCGATCACCTCTACCGTGGAAGATGCCTCAGAGCTAAGTTATCCGCACAATGACCCTCTGGTCATATCAACCTTTGTGGCCAACTTTCAGACATAGAGGATACTAGTAGATAATGGGGGTTCAGTAGACATTTTTTATTAGAGGGCTTTCGAAAAGAGTAACATAGGAAAGGAGCAGCTACACTTAGTCTATTCTCCATTGATCAGCTTCACAAGAGACTACGTAGAGCCTATCGGTTCCATTACTCTCTCGGTCACCCTAGGACCAAACCTGAGTAAGTAACCAAGATGGTGAATTTTCTGGTGGTTGATTATCCTTATGGTTATAATGCCATAGTCGGCAAGGGGCTCTGAATCAATTTAGAGCTATCATATCGACATACCACCTCCACCTTTAATTCCCAATCAAACACAGGTGAGCTGTTTGAAAAAAAAAAATTAAAGGACGGCAAGAGAATGCTATGTCTCGTCTCTCAGAGGAGACATCAATCGGGAGACCTTGATTATAGAAAAGCTAGAGGTTAGGGATGAGGAAGTTGTGAAAAAAATAGAGCTGGGAAACGATCTGGAAGAGGTCAAAATAGGAAATCCTGAACTTAACGGAACCATGAAAATTGGAGCTTCAGCTACTGACCTACAGAAGGAGGAGCTTAGACAGTTCTTAAGAGAGTACTCATACGTGTTTGCTTGGTCACACGATGACATACTTGGCATTGATACTAAGTTAATGGACCATCACCTCAATATTTCTCTAAGTGCTCAACTTGTTAAGTAGAAAAGTTGAATTTTTCCCCTAGAGTAGAATGAAATAGTGGCCAAGGAAGAAAAATAGTTTCTTGAAGCCAAGTTCATCAAGGAGGTGCATTATCCTTCCTGGCTTTCCAATGTTGTGGTGATCAAAAAGTCTATTGGAAACTGAAAAATGTGCGTGGACTTCTTGGACCTGAATAAAGCTTGTCTCAAAGATAGCTTTCCCCTTCCTATGATAAACCTCCTAGTGAACTGAACTATCGACCACCAGGTACTTCCTTTCATGGATGCCTTTTCAAGTTACAACCAAATTAGGATGGCTGAGCAAAACCAAGAACAAACGACCTTCATCACTGACTGAGGACTATATTATTATAAAGTCATGTCATTCGATAAAAAATGCCAGGGCTACATATTAGAGATTGGTTAACCCGATGTTTGAGTTACAGAACAGTCAGAATGTGGAGGTCTATGTTGACAACATGCTGGTGAAGAACAAACCGACATCTGATCTTATGGTAGACCTGGAACAGACATTCAACACTGTTAATAGGTTTAGGATGAAGTTGAACCCAGTAAAATACGCTTTCAGAATGGCCTTCTAAAAGTTCCTCAGGTTCATGGTGTCCGCTCGAGGTATAGAGGCCAACCCAGAAAAGGTTCGTGCGATCCTAAAAATTTAATCTCGTCAGACAACTAAGGAAGTACAAAGGCTGACCAGTCACATAGCTGCCCTTAATAGGTTCATCTTTAGGTCTTCAAAAAAATGTCTGCCACTCTTCAGAACCTTGATAAAGGCATTTGAATGGACTATAGAGTGCAATAAGGCCGTCTAACAACTAAAGCATTACTTGGGGGCTGTCCACTTGCTCAGTAGGACCACTCTCAAAGAGGAGCTCTACATCTATTTAGTGGTGTTAGCTACAGTGTTTAGCTCAGCTCTAGTGAAAGAGGAAGACAAGGTGTAAAAACAATGTAATACACTAGTCGCGTGCTCAAGAGAGCAAAGGAGCGCTACTTGAGGATAGAGCTACTAGCCTTTACTTTGGTAACAGCTGCCCGAAGGCTAACGGTGTACTTTCAAGCTCACACCATTGTTGTCTTGATCGATTAGCCCTTAAAGAACATTGTTCACGAGCTAGAGAACTTGAGAAGGTTGGTTAAATAGTTAGCTGAGCTTAGCCAATTCGATATCAAATACAGACCACGGCTAGCCGTTAAGGGACAAACAACAGCCGAATTTATTACGGATTCACTGCAACAATAGTTATTTTCCATAAGGAAGACATAGCTGAGCAAACATAGATTCTAAATGTGGATGGTTCATCAAGTTAGAGGATAAGTGGGGCTAGAATTATGCTAGTGTCCCCTAAAGGACATTAGATAGAATATGCCTTACGCTTCGATTTTCCAGCTTCTAATAATGAGACAGAGTACAAAGTCCTAATAGTCAGCCTCTGTATTTCTCAAAGAATGAGGGCTTACCATGTAGTAGTATGGAGTGACTCAGAATTGGTGGTGGAGTAGGTGCAAGGGGATTTCAAAGCCCGAGAGGAAAGTATGGTGGAATATTTCCTAATGGCTAAAGAACTAGCCAGAAAATTCTTTAAAGTAATGATAGAGAAAATTCCTAGATCGGCTAATGAGGAAGTTATTAGTTGGCTAGAATAGCTTTTTCAAAGTAGCAAACCTAGACCTATCGATGGAAATGCTCAATTCTCCCAGCATTTGAGTAGCCGAAGTGCAGCAAATTGATATTGAAGCCACATCAGCAAAACCATCAGGGACTACATCATTCTTTGAGCAACAAAGCACATACTATTTAACTGAGTAATCAACATAAGAAGTTACACCATGCTATTACTCCGGTGCACGAATGAAGAAGAGGCCGAGTACATCTTAAGAGAAATTCATGAAAGGGCTTGTAAGAATCACTTTGTTTGGAAGACATTGGCCAAGAAGCTTTTACGAATTGTGTACTACTAGACGACCATTGAAAGGATGCCTAGGATCTGGTGAAGAGATGCGACAAATGCCAAAGTTTTGTGAATGTCCTAAAGATGCCAATAGAATAATTGACCCCAATCCAAAGCCCTTGGCCTTTCGCTAAACGAGAAATTGACATTGTTGGTTCCTTTCCCTTGAGAAAATGATTAAAAAAGTTTATCATGATAGCCATTGATTATTTCACCAAATGGGCTAAGGTCGAGGCTCTGCCAACCATAACGGAATAGAATATGAGGAAGTTCTTATGGCAATGGATTTTCTGTAGGTTTGGAATTCCAAAGGTGGTAGTGAATAATAATGGGAAGTAGTTCGAAGGGCAAGTGTTCAATGAGCTTTGTGAGTAGCTCAACATCGATCGCCATTACTCGTCTCCTGAGCATCCCCAAGCCAATCGCCAGGTGGAAGTAACCAATAGATCCCTCTTAAAGATCTTCAAGGCCAAGCTTAAAAAAGCAAAGAGATTATGGGCAAATGAGCTACCAAGCATACTTTGGCCTTACAAGATGACTAAGTGGACTCCCATCGGCCATAACCCGTTCTCTTTTGCCTTTGACATGGAAGTAGTAATCTCTGTTAAGTTCATCTTACCCAGCTCGAGGGTTAAGCTCTATGGTCTAGAAGCGAACGAGGAAGCATTGAAGGTCGACCAGGACATATTGTAAGGGAAAAGGCTACAAACCACCATCTGAGTAGTAGCCTGTCAACAGAAGATGAAGCAATATCATAGTAGGAGGGTCAGAACAAAAGACTTTAGAGTTAGAGACCTAGTCCTCAAAAGGGTAAACCAGCCAGTATGGGATGCTCGGGAAGGTAAACTCGGACCAAACTGGAAAAGGCCCCATGGCATAGCTTTATATGTGAAGAAGGGGACCTACTGGCTTAAAAACTTTAATGAGAAAGCTCTGCCACATCCATGGCATAGGTAACATCTAAAGTTTTTTTATGCCTAAAGAAATTTTATTATAGTTTTATTTTTTAATATTTAATGAAGTGTCCCTTGAGATTTTTCGATATGTGTTGCTACATTCTTTAACATGGTAGGTTTACATCAACAAAACAAGATAATCCAAAAGTAACCAATTTTTCAAAAATTGCCTGCTAAGCCAAGAAAGCCTAAGAGATAGGTCAACAGATCGGCCAGTCCGAGAGTGACCGATCAACAGAGGAAAATTACCCATTAGGCCAAAAGAGCCTAAAAAGAGGTTGATAGCTTGGTCAGTCCAAGAGTAATAGATCGCAAAAAAAAACCAGCCAGGCCAAAGGTGCCGATCTGACAGAGATAGTTAACTAAGACAATAGTAAAAATTTAAATCTACAAGCCAGTAAGGGGAATTTACATGGTCGGATGATCGATCTGACGGAGATAGTTAACTAAGATAATACCAAATCTTGAAGTTTATCGATATAGTACTCAAAGATTAAAAGAGTGGTAATGGACTTGAGAAGATTAAGGTCCTCTAGAAATTCTATGGTTTCGAGAAGTTTTCTTTCGCTTTCTTCGATAGTACTAAAGGTTACGAGAGAAAAACTAAAGCATAAAAGAAAGATGAAGTAAAAATGAAAAGAGCAAGTAAAGACGTACAAAAAATGGGAAAGAAAAAGCTACTAAAACTCGAAGCTTGAAGGAGATGAAGGAACTCGAGCTAGCAAATGTGAAATTGAAGGAGAAGGGCACAATTAATAGGGGAGCCATTTTGAAATCCATGGCCTGAATGAGCCCATGCGGCGAGTATCTATGGATTCAGTTGCCAAATGCCAGAAAAATGAATGCCTAATAAACGCATGGTAGTTAAGTGAAGAGATGCAGTTATACCGTGTGCGGGTGTAATAAATGATAGCTAACACACATTGAATGCACGCATTGCTTCCTTAGGTCTGCCACGAGACCTAGGGAATTTCCGAGTTTGGTTGAAATGACATAAATGCCCCTTAGAAGCATTGGAGAGAGTTCCTCAAGAAAGACTAAGCTAACCTTCCGAGCTGTGGGAGTCAGGCCTACTTAGACCGTGCTCCATGGACCGAGCTGCTCGGTGCAAGCTGAGCATGGGTGCGTATTAGAAGCCTTCATAATCACAATCCTAAAATCCGCACCTAAGCTGTAGGTATTGAATTGTTCCAAAATCAGGCAAAAAATTCCTTGATTGAGGCAAATCTTGTACTTCCCTTATCTAAATAGGGAAATTGTGGTAAATGATAGAAATTTCCGATTCACTTTTATCCTTGGATCTGTAGGACATCTTTATAAATAAAGGAGCAAATCACTGCCACAGGTATATAACTCTTATCCTATCGTTACTGTGCAAAATTGAGTTCTTATCACTAACTTAATCGTCAGAGGATTTTTTATAGGTACTACACCAGTGTTCTCGGCGTATAGAATTGTCCTTCATATGGTGGATCACTATTTGGATTGAAGGTACAAAATTTTACTATCATCAAAAAATAATTTAGTAATTATTTTATAAATTATAGATTTTTATTAAAATATTTTATAATATATTTAAAATTGATTTTTTATAAATGTAAAATATTATAAAACTTTGTGCATCATACCAATCAACTCTGAGATGAGGGACGAGGCTTAGTGAAGGCCAGAAGTGGCACAACCCCTAGTTTTGATATTTTGTCCATAAATATATGCTATATTTAATTAAAGTAAATATTTCTTTAATAGTGTGCCCCTTTATAAATGCAAAGTCACAACTTCACATAGAAATTAACAAAGCAAACAAAAAAAAAATTAATTTTAATCTTCGATACAAACTTAAAAATATCATGTTCCAAGGAGCTGCATTGGATTATTTACTGTAGGGCAGCAGTAAAAATCAAAAGTTTCGATTTCATCAAAATTTATTAATTTATTTAAATAACATTTATTAATTAAATTAACAAGAATTAGTAATTTAGTCAAGTTAATGCTAAAGAAATCCAAAAATATTTGTCCCTCCCTCCCTTTACCCTCGATATTTTTTTTTCTCATACCATTTATCATTACCATTTCATATTCTTTCTTATCTACTTCATCTTCAAATCGTTTTCATATTCTCTTGCTTCACTATTTGATTTCTCACTCTCTATAAATCATTTTCCTTTGATAACCCTAGTATAAGAAGAAATTTTTCGATCTTGGTGAAAGTAAGTCTCGGATAAAGGGTTAGTTTTTTTTTTTTTTTTTTTGCTTTTCACCTTTTAAATTTCAATTATTTCTTTTCTTCTAAAAGGGTTTTAGCCATTTGATCAAACAAAACATTTCACGAAACTCTATACAAATTAATATTTTTAAATAAAATTTTTGGCCTCAATGTCATAAAATTTTAGAGTAATATGTAATGCGAAAAAAAAAATGACTTCTTGACTCTTAAATTTTTTACTTTTGTAAAATGATAAAAGTTATCTTTCTTATATATATTTTTTAAGTTGTAAAATGAACTATGTTAAATGAACAAAAAAAAAAAATTTAAAAACTTAACTATAATAAGTTTGTTTTTTTTTTTATGTGAAACCAAAAAAAAAAAAAAAGTACTTGATTTTTAGCTTAAAAAAATATGTTCCTTGAAAAGGGAAGTGTTTGCGGTATTAAAAGTTTGCACCTGGTTACTTTTTTGATTAGCTGACCTCAAATTTTGCACGTGACAGAAACTCCGGCCAATCACCGTGGTTTCCTTCCTCAATCAACGTGTTTGACTTTTTTGCTTTTTTTTTTTTTTGTTCGGGCCTTTTCGGCGCTGATCAGCTGCTTTTGACTGATAATAAATGCGAAAATATTAATCAATAATTTATTTTTTTTAACTAGTGAATAATTCAGTTTGATTTGCACTAATTTGCCTCTAACGTATAAAAAATAAAAATTTAATAACTTAATTTTGTTTCAATAAATAAAATAAATAAATAACACTATAAACTAAGACTAAAGGTTAAAAAAAAGGAGACATTGCACCGTTGTGTCTTTAATCTTGTTTACAAACAAAAATATTTTTCAATTGTTGGTACAAAACGAAATTGCTCTTGTTTCCAAGATAGGATAAAATTATTCTTTAAATTACTCTTTATCATTTTTTAAATGCATTAACTATTAACTTAAAATCCATAGATAAGAAGATAGAAAAATAAATACAGAATCAATTAAGTTTTTAAAGAAGCACATCAAAATTATAGTAAAGTTCATCAAAACACTTCTCTTCAATTTAAATAAAAATACAAATTTTAATCCACTATAATAAATTTGACTGAATGATTAGCGCATATATAATGAGATAGAAATCATAAGATATCTTCAAAACAAATAATAAACTCCTATCTCCCTTTTATTTAAAAAAATTATTTCTTTAGCAAACTTGGTCATAGAACCAGTTTTGCTCTTTTTAAAATCTTCAATTTGCGCTCTTTTTAATCTTGTTAAGGTCAAGTCATGTGCACAAATATCCAAAGACTCTTAAGAATTCAAAGCAAAGGGCATCCAATAGTTTGGTAAAAAGACCAGATTTTTGAACACAAACAACCTACTTTTGGGAAACAAGGGTCTTGACAGTACTTTTCCCACATCTTTGATTTTTATTAAAATTTAAATTTTTTTCCTTGAAAATTTTTCAAACTTAGGTTTTGAAAATTTTAGATGTCACTTGGTTTACCAATTTTGAGCTCATTTTTCATTTTACAATTTTGAAAACAAGGAAATAGCTTAAAACGCATTCGGTTATTTATATTTTCAAAATTTATTTTAGAAAATTGAAATCAGTTTATACATGAAATACAAAATGGCAAAAATTCATTTTGAACATTTTCAATCCAAAATAAAAAAAATTCTCAAGACATAAAAAAAGGAAAATGTTAAACTAAGTGTTTTTTTTTTTTTTTTTTTTCCTTGTATTTGAATTTTCAAAACATAAAACCTATAAAACGGAAAATAGAAATTAAAAATAGAAATTCCAACCAAATAGCAGCTAAAATATTAAGCCTTTGTAATTGACGTAGATTTTTAAAAATAGTTTTAGGAAAGTGAAAAAAAGCTTGAAACCTTTTTGTCATATGTGCTTGCTTATCCCAAGTGCAGGAGTCAAGTGTAGCAAAATCAACCGGTTTGAGTACGGGTCGAGTCCGTAGAGTGTTAGATTCAATTTCTTGATTTTAATAGATTAGGTGATGACTTAAGGCGACACTAATTATTAAGTTAATTTTAATCACTTTAGGTTGTTAAAAGGAAGGGAAAATCCAAATTTTAGTTTGCTTGAGTGATTTGATTTGGACTAAGATTAATTAAAACGATAAA
>QLOD02152864.1:0-12543 GCA_003260245.2 Sideroxylon spinosum
GTCGTCAGCATTGATAGAGCTCTCAAAGATGGATGGTTAAATTTAATAGAAATTGCCGCATGGTGTTTCGATTGCCTTGACTAGACCACAAAAATTGGGGACTGACATTAAACTTTTTCTTGCAGCATGTTCTTGTGGTCCTCCTTCCTTTTCCTATTTATTTTTCTTTTCTTTTTGTTAGATTGTGTTTGAATTAAGAATTTATTTAGAAAAAATAAAAATAATAAATATTAAGAAAATTATATTTCTCGTATTTATTTGTGATTGAAAACAAAAGAAAAAAAAGGCATGTTTTGTAATTGAAAATAGAAGAAAAAAAGCATGAGACCTTAGAAATTAAAATACTTAATTAAAAAAATTAATTTATCAATACTTGTCTTTTATTTTCTTCTATTATCTAACCCAATCTAATAAAAACGTGCATTGAGATTTTATATTCCCCCCTTTTTCATTTATTTTTCTATAAAATTGTACTGCATCAAGGTCCTCTATTTGTCAAACTAGCAAGTACCATACGACATGAACTACAAAATCAGATATTTTGAAATTAGAGATGCTCCCTCTGTAACATTTTTTTATTACCTTGCACATTTGTCGTATAGTTATCATGTTAATTGTTTGCTCAGTGTTAGTATGGGAAAATATTTGTTTTTACACTTAATTTATTGTTCAGTAAGGATAGGTTGTATTTTTTATTTTTGTTAATTTGATATTCGAAGCTCATCCCATGGTACAATTGAGCGTTTGCTTTTCTGCAATATAGTCTACATCATTTCAAGTTTTTTGGAACCCTGATTTTGGGAGCTCCTAAGGTTGAAATGAATTTAGAACATTTATTTTGATATTATAATCAGTGGTAAATATTTTTTTTATAAATAGTTCACAAACAAAAATATTACCAAGGCAAACAAAGTAAACATATGGAAACCAAATTTTTATGAAGAAAATAGAAATGTTGCAGAATGATTATGCAATAATGAAGAAGAGTTAAAATCAATAAAATAAAATAAAATGAAAGGTATAATGCTAAAATTAGTTTGATCCATCTAACCATTAAATTGATATGCTGGAATCTAGTGTTATCTAAGGTTATCTTGGAACATGTCAAATTTCTGGATGAGGTTACAACAATTTCGTCAAAAATTACAATTATAAATGTTTGACCTCATAACTACAACATTGACATTATGGAATTTCAATTTTATGTATATTTCATTTCTTGCATGAAATCTAAAATTCTAAGCCCATCCATTAAAAAAATTAGGCTTATCTTTTTGTGGAACGTGGTCTATATATCATTTTGATTTTTACATAATCTAATTTTTTGGGTCACACCTTAGAGATCTCATGTAATTGAAATGTATTTAAAAATATACATATATATTTTTTATCATTTCCTACACAAAATAGTGCTTTACAATTACTACGTAATCAGAAAATTGGCAAAATAGAAATGGATTGTTTATGTGTAAGATTGATGCCAAAGCTATGTTTTGTTAGATAAATGAATATCCACTTTGTGGGACTAAAACACCAAATGTGCTTCTAAGTAAATACTAGTGAGAGCATTAATTCTTGGCCTAATCCTACTTTTATGTGGTTTGAATTGCAAAACTACCAGCTGAATTACTATTAAAAAGTAAAGTCCAATGACATCAATATGATTCCTAAATTTAGTCATTATTATACTTTTATCTAAATTCTACCTTTATTGTCTTTCTTAAAACTGGTGAAATGTTTTAGTTATTGTAGTAATCCTACTTCTACTAGTATTAGGATCCCAATGCAAGTCTATATTTCAAGTGGTTGTCTTTTTTTTTTTTTATTTTTTATTTTGATGTACACGTTTTTTCTTCTAAATATATATATATATATTTTTTTTGCAGGAAGTTCTAAATTTATAGCTATGGTGTCGTTGGAGTCATCGAGTTGGGCTTTCCTACCCATAGATCTTCTTATATTAATATCTGATAGTCTAATGGAGAGTTCCAACTATCTCCGTTTTAGCCTTGTTTGCAAATCATGGCTCTCTGCTGCCATTTGTAAGAAAGAACGTCCAATTAGGGAGTGTCAAAAACACGTACCGATGCTGTTGATTCCTTCTAAAGACAAGAGTCATGAAAAGCGTAGTTTGTACAGTGTCACTCAAAACAAGGTTCTCAATTTTCAACTATCAGTGCCTTATAACCGAAGGTGTTGTGGTTCTTGCTTCGGATGGCTGGCAACTGTAGATGAAGACTTGGGCATTACACTTCTCAACCCATTCTCTAGTAAGACCATCAAGTTTCCTCCAATAACTCAACGTCCTGAAGGTGTGGAAGATCCTTTTCAGTATGAGTTTGAAGTTTACAAGGTGGCTTTGTCTGCTAATCCCTCTTTGGTGCCAAATGATTTTGTGGTTGTGGCAATTTATACTGTATTTAAAAAATTGGCCTATATCAAACCTGGTCAGAAATCTTGGACTTACATGAATTACAACATGAAGATTAGAGAAGAACACGGCGCATTTTTAGATGTCATATTCCATAAAGGAAATATATATACATGTGATTCTTTAGGTAAAGTCATCTCTTTTGATGTTAGTGGTTGTCAACCTGAAGTAACTGTGATTGCCCGTCCTCTCCCATTATTTGCTGGTAGGGTTTATATTGTTGAATCATCCCAAGGAGACCTATTAGTGGTTCAAAGGTTTTAAAAAGATACGGAGCATTTCGAACAATTTCTAACAACAGGCTTCAAGATTTTTAAGCTAATAAGTGTAAATGGAAAGGGACATCGTACAAAACAAGTTGAAATCAATAGTCTGGGTGAAGATGCACTATTCTTGGGCGATAATTATTCAATATCTATTTTGGCTTCCAGCTTTTCCAATTGTCAAGCAAATTGCATATACTACACTGATGATGATAATATCGACATCACACCGGATTTTCCGTTTGGATTTCCAGACTTGGGCATCTATTACTTGGAGGATGCGAGTATTGGATCACACTATAAAATAAATAATAGAGAGATGAGCATGCCTCCCCCAATTTGGATAGCTCCAACCCTCCTCATGTGAAGATTCTGTGAAGAATGCAACCAAAAGCATGGCCATAGTTAAAAATATATTATTTTATCCTTTAGTATCGTTTTAAATTCACAGTTAGAAGTCGTTAGTGCGCAATTCATGGCTAGAAATAGTTGGTGCACTTTGAGTTGTACCATCCTAATGCATTTTGGTCTGGAACTTGTTTTTCCTTTCTTTTTTTTTTTTTCCCTATGTTTTATTTTGGGTAAATTTCACTATCCATTTGATTTTTACCTAAAAATTTTATTTCATGATCTGATTGTTTTAACAACTAAAGGCATGAGCTTTTGATTAATTGCAATGTTCTCCCTCTGTCAATTAGTTAATTGTGCATGTGCTTTTTTTTAGGGTCAAGTCACTAATTTTTTGTTGAATTAAATGTCATTTAATTGACAGGTAAAAACTTTGTAACTAATTAAAAGTTTACGTCCTTAATTATTACGAACAAAAAATAAATAGGAAAAAAGTATAATTTTAGATAAAATATGGAAATGGATTTTAAAATTTACCATAATTGAGTTATTTTAAAAATTTTCCCTTGGAACAAAACTTCTAGCTTCTTTGTAAATATACATTTATTAGAGGGCAGTTTCTAAGCAAGGTTATTTATATAAAAATTCTCAATGAGTTTCATTTTTAAGTTCATGCAACATATCAAATCTTGCAATAAAAAGTGACTATTAGAACTTGAAAAATTAAAAGTGGAATGCTAATAATTTTGTTTTAGCCCATCTCACTTTAATTAAAAATTTGACAATGTTTCGTTTTAATATAAATCTATCAAATCAAACTCAAGTTAATGATTCTATTTAGTTTAGTCTTCTTATTTTGTCAAACGGTTTGAAAAAATTTCACATTAATAAGTTACAGCTTAATTTATATTTTAATATCAATTCAAATTATATGCAAAATAAATAAATAAAATTATTTTATTAATAAAACATTCAGTCACCTTGCCTAAACCACACCAACATATTTGATAAATTGAATTAGCTCCAAATACAAAAATATTTTGGTGAGGAAACAATTCCCAGCAATTAACAATGTTTTTTTTTTTTTTTTCCTTTTTTGAACCAAAACCATTAACAATGTTAATGTTAAAAAAAAATGGACAAATAATCCTGCCACCTCAATCTGGATAAAAATTCTAGTTATATTATATTGTACTTTATAATTTTTTGCTAAAATTACATTTACCTCCCATATTATCGAGACATAGCATATGTTTACCCCTAAATCTGTCAAATATATTTTAGTACAAAACTATTATTTTTTGTGCACTTAAATTTAATATAGGTTGAACTTAATCCTTTTTAATTGAATCTAGCATTAAAATTCTCATGCCTTAATTTTCAGAATATATTTTTAATATTAAAATTTTCAAAATATCTTTTAGGAATAAAATATATTTTAATATTAATCGGTATTATAAGTCTCAAAAATATTTTCTAAATTTCTTAATAATTTTAAAAATTTTAAACGTGTTACATTCTTGAAAAATGTCTAATTGTTTTTAATAGATTTTTAGATTTTTAATACATACCCACCTTTCTTTAAAATAAATGCAGAAAACATAATTCTAATATTAAAATTTTAAAAGTATTTTAAAGAATGCAATGTTTCTAAATTGATATTAAAAACAAATGTTGTATAAAAATAAACATGTTGCGCACTGTTGTTTAAAACATATTTTTATTACCCGCTAATCCTTGAAAATATAATTTTTAAGAACATTCCTAATACTAAAATTTAATTTGTAGAATTAAATAAATATGATTAATGCTAGATCTAATTAAAAATAGAAATTAAATTAAGCTAAATTAAAATTAGGCTGACAAAAATTTTAGGTGACAATTTGTTTGTTTTTTCAATTTCTATTTTTTGTTTTTATTTTATGTATTAAAAGTCCCAAAATAAAAAAATAGAAAATACTTTATTTTTTTTTATTTTGAGATATTTCTTGTTTCGGCTTGAAAACGCTCAAAACGACTTTTTATCATTTTATATTTTATATGTAAACTCATTTTTTGTTTTCAAAAACAAATTTTAAAAATACAAGTAACTAGATAAGTTTGAACTGTTTTTTTTTTTCAAAAGTGTAAAATGGAAAATGAATTCAAAATTGAAAATAGAAAACAAAAATAGAAAATAAAAACAAATTAAATCAACCATTAGTTTTTGAAATTTAAAGAATATAAAAATCATTTCACAGTTAATGTTATTCTTATTTCTCGATAATAGAGGGATGAATGTAATTTTTGTAAGAGACTTTGTCTCATATTTAAAAAGTTATAAAGAAGTTTAGAGTAATTTCTATTAAAAAAATGTTATATACTTTTTGCGTAATATATGACTTCAAAAAAAAATTTGAAAATAATTTAAAATTAATGTGTTTTATTTGTTTTTTTTTTTTCAATTCTAGCAATATTTTGGACAAAAGCTCTCTTTTTCCGCAGAAATAATTAAACTTATTGTTGGCAAAAGTGATTGCTGTTATTGGTTTTTGTTTATAGTCAAAATTTTCATATAAGCGGGCTCACAGTCGTGGCAGCATTTTAAGTCAATAAGATGGTTGCCTATAAAAAGAGAAAGACTCCACTTTTTTTTTTTTTTAAGTTTTATTGATAATAAAAATATTGAATAATATTTAATCCAATCAAAATTTAATTTATGCATTAATTATTAATTTTGTTAAGACTTTTGAATTTCCTACAATTTTATCTATGCATTCATAATTATCTTATTAAATGCGTTAATTATTTAATTTTATTTGTATATGATACAATCTTTTGAATTTCTTACCACTTTATCTATACATGCATTTATAGTTATTTTTTTTAATTTTATTTCTAACTTGAAAAGACAATGGGTCTGTGTGTGACTTAGATCATTCAAATCCAATCTTTATCTCAAATCAAATATTAATTATCCATAATTTAAATAGTAATTACCAATGTGATATTTCACGTTATAACTGAAATAGTAATTATTTATGTGTTACTTCAAGTTATTGCTATCATCCCAAGGAGTTGTCTAAAATAAGAGGGAAAAAAAAAAGGAAAAACAAAATGTGATGTGCAATTTTTACCTATTGATATCAAGTTATATCATTTCATAAAGCTTCCTTTTTTGTTTTGTTTTATTTTATTTTTAACTTATTTATAATTTTGTATTGTGTTGGTTACTTGATTTAGTTAGATAAAGTGGTTGTCTATTTTATCTATTGAGAGTCAAATATTAAAATTTCTTGATTATAAAATTTTAATAAATGATTTTGTACCTCAAAAATTAGAAGAATGAAATAAGGAGTTATCTAAGTTAGCCTATTAAAAGTTTAGCCTAAATCTTCCAAATTTCTTGATGCAACTCTAAATAAATCAATATAAACTATCCGTTTTAATCTCTCATTAGTATAATTAGCTAGATATGATATATAAGATTATTTTAAAAATAAAATTTTATAAATGAGACTTAGCACTTTAAATACCAAATTGACATGTCCCTCATTTAAAATGTTCGTAACCCAACGCATGAAAAATAAGAAATAATTAGGTTGAAAGGGGATGTAGTGGTTTTTGCATTGTAGTAGTTGAAGTATAAAAGATTAAAGGTTCTGAATATTTTTACATAATTCAGTGGTCCTACTTTAATTTGAGTAAATAAAAATTAGGATCAATTACATTTAGACCCTCCAAACATTTAGATAATTACACTTGAACCTCCTAAATATTTAAAAATTATAGATACCTCCTTTATTTTGAAAAGTTAGTAACATTTTGTTAACATTTGGATCCTTTCTATTAGTTTTGATAATAACTCCATTAAAAATTTAGCTAAAAAGACAAATTTACCATCAATTTAATTAAATTAATTACAAATAAAATAAACAAAAATTTACGAATTGTAATATATATTTATATAAGTAGAGTAATGACAGTAACAAATAAATTCCATTGGTTTATACAGATATATATATATATATATATATACACACACTAGGTGTATCCCCATGCCTAAAGGCATAGGAGTTGCTCAAACTTTCGACACATGGACAAACGTCCCATCCTTAATATGTTTTATTATATATATATATATATATATAGTACAATGTATAAATTTATATTTATTTTATTTGTAATTAATTTAATTATGTTAAAGTAAATTTGTCTTTTTAATTGAAGTTTTAATAGAGTTAGAGCCAAAACAAACAGAACAAGTCCAAGTGTTCCTAACATTTTAAAATAAAAAAGGTATTCATAATTTTTAAATATTAAAATATTCAGGTGTCTAAGTACACTTTACCCTTAAAATTAATGATCCTGATTTAAATGTCCAACTTTAGAAAAAAATGAAAACATCGGAGTCAATGAGTTCGGTCCATACTTGTATTCTGCCTAATGTTTCTTGCCGCCCCAGAGATTTGGAAACGGGGAAGCTCCTTATGGCGAGTTCTGCGAGGGCATATATGTTGAAGGATGGCCTTATTCCCCTGAATGTTGCATCCTGGAAACCCTGCTATTATTGATTGCAAATGTGCTTCTAAGTAAATACTAGTAGAAGTTTTAGTTCTTAACCTAATCCAACTACTAAGTGATTAGAATTGTAAAACTACAACTTAGTTTACTTTTAAAAAGTAAAGTCCAATAACAACAATACTTCTAACTAAATATAATTTGTTTGCTAAATCTACTCATTATTATACTTTTTTGTCTAAATTCTACTTTAACTCGCTCTCTTAAAACTGATAAAATGTTTTACTTCATGTACTAATCCAACTTCTTCCAGTATTAGGATCCCAATGCAAGTCTATATATTGAGGTGGTTATCCTTTTTTTTGTTTAGATGGAAGTTTTTTTTCTTCTAGATAAATATATATATAGCAGGTAGTTATAATTTATTGTTATGGTGCCATTTGGGTCATCAAGTTGAGCTTTCCTATCCATAGATCTTCTCATATTAATATCAAATGGTCTAATGAAAAGTTCCAACTATCTCCATTTTAGTCTTGTTTGTAGATCATGGCTCCTTGTTGCCATTTATAAGAAAGAACGTCCAATTAGAGATTGTCAAAAGCACATTTCGATGCTGTTAGTTCCCAACAAAGATAAGAATCATGAAAAGCGTAGTTTGTATAGTATCACTTAGAATAAGATTCTCAATTTTCAATTATCAGTGCCTTATAGTTGGATGTGCTGTGGTTCTTACTATGGATGGCCCTTTCTCAACCCTTAGGCTTTACACTTCTCAACGCCTTGAAGTTGTGAAAGATCAATTTTAATATGAGTTGTAGTCCGTAAGGTGGCTTTGTCTGCTAATCCCACTTTAATGCCAAACGATTTTATCGTTACAACAACTTATACCATATTCAAAAATTGGTTTATATCAAACTTGGTCAGACTTTGACTTACACAGATTACAAAACTAAGATTAGACTAATACACATCCCATTTTTGGATGTCATATTCCGTTAAGGAGATATGTATATACATGTGATTCTTTTGGCATAGTCTTTTCTTTTGATGTTAGTGGTCACGAGCTTGAAATAACAGTGGTTACCCCTCTTATTTGATCATCTTTTGCTAGGGTTTACGTTGTCGAATCATCTAAGGGAGACTTGTTGGTGGTTCACAGGTTTTTTTTTAAGGACAAATTATTTTGCTCAGTTTTTAACAATAAGCTTTAAAATTATTTAGCTGATAGGTGCAAATGAAGGGGAAAATTTACAAAACAATTTGAAATCAATAATTTGGGTGAAGATACACTATTCTTGAGCGATAATTATTCAATGTCTATTTTGGCTTTCAGCTTTTCCGACGATCAACCAAATTACATATACTACACTGACGATGACGATAATGACGATGATAATGACAACACACTAGATTTTCCTCTTGGATTTCGGGACTCGGGCATCTATTACTTCGGGAATGCAAGTATTGAATCACACTATAAAATAAATGATATCCACATGAGAATGCTTCCCCCAATTTGGATAGCCCCAGCCCTCCTCGTATGAAGATTATGTGAAGAATGCAGCCAAAGGTATGCCCATAGTTAAAAATATATAATTTTTATCCTTCAATATAGTTTTAAATTCACGGTTAGAAGTAGTTATTGCACAATTCATAATTAGAAGCAGTTAGTGCCCTTTGAGTTGTATCATTCTAGGGCATTTTGGTCTGAAACGTTTTTTTCTTTTCTTTTTTATTTTCCTTGCATTTTAGTTTCGGTAAATTTCTCTTTACCCCTTTGATTTTTACCAAGAAATTTTATTTTATGGTCTGATTTTTTTTAACAACAAAAGGCGTAAGCTTTTGATTAATTGCAATGTTCTCCATCCGTCGATTAGTTAATTGTGCAGGTGTCTTTTTTAAAGGGTCAAGGTACTAATTTTTTAGTGGAATAAACGTCACTTAATTGTTAGGTGAAAACTTTACAACTAATTAAAACTTTAAATCCTCAATTATTACTAAAAAAAATTTAGAAAAAGCAAAATCTATATAATAAAACAACTCATTGATGTGACATTTATATATCCAATCCAATGGTTGAGATTGAATATTTCTAATCTAATGGTTGAGATTGATTTTCATGCCTATGGCACAGGCCATCCCCTAGTTGCAGATAAAATGTGAAAAAGTATTGTAAAATTTACCATATTTGAGTTATTTAGCAAAAAAATTTCTTGGAACCGATAGCTTCCCTGTAAATATACGTTTCTTTGATGGTAGTTTTTCATCAAGGTTATTTATATAAAAATTATAAATGAGTATCACTTTTAAGTTGATGCGCTACATCTGATCTTGCAATAAATGGCAACTTTTAGAACTTGAAAAACTAGAAGTGAAATGCTATGTAGTTTGTAGTTCACTTGTGCAATATTGGCGAATCCATGTCAAGATTAAGGAGACTAAATTTTGCACACCATCAAGTCCAAATTTGATTTTAGTCGGATTTGTTTTTTTATTTTTCTATTTTAATAATAAAAGATTTATGATTTCATTAGTTTACAAATTTACGATATACTTTTAGTGATTTTCGTTTTGGTCGAAGCTTATATTAACTGTACGATTAATAATGAAATTTTGTGGGCAAAAATGTCATTGAGAGATAATATTACAGTTAATGATATTTCAAGCGAAAGGAGATTCATTCAAAAACCACTTTATCGAAGAAGTCTCAAGCCTTTTTGGGTTCCGCATGGCACCGACTATCCTCTTCCTTTCTTATTAGTAACAAAGTGAAGCAAAAAGTAGAACCGAACTAAGGCTCCGTTCGGTAATCTTTAGTTGGCAGTTCAGTTACTGATAATTAGTTTTTTGATTTTTTTAAGATAATTAAATTTATACTCTTATATTTTAATTTTTTTTAAATTTTTAAAGATACAAATATCAAATTAACAAAAAATTAAAAAAATAACTACTAAAAAATTAATTTTTTTATATAAATTTGATCACTTTAAAAAAGAAATCAGAACACTAATAGTTAATAATTGAGCTGTTAGATAAAGAATACCGAATGGAGTCTCAATTCGATTTTAATTTTTAGTAACTAAATAGTAACTAATTACAAAAAAATTAGAACTATTTTTCCTCCCAAATCCAACCTGAGAGTTTGCGGCATAAATAAAGATAAATTTGTGAGTAAGGATGTGTTTAGAGTTGTATAAATTTGTAAAAATTAATGTCTCGTGCTTTGTGCAGTGAATAAAAAAATTAAATTATACTGTTTCATAATTCATGTTTATAGAAATTTATAAAATTTTATATTATTTTATGGAGCTCCAAACGTACCCTAAGTAATAAAACTATCATACTCACCCTATATTTCTTCTATTTTTTACATTTTTTTTATTTATTATACATATCTACTTTTAATTTTGATTTTTTTCTTGTACCATTTTCAAATCAAGCCTAACAAGTCCCTCTCTCAATCGGCACAAAAAGTCTACCCTCACTACTCTAAAATCCCACAGTCTCGTCCTTCTCTCACAGCAACAATGGACCCCCTCAACAGTGGGTCCCCCTCCAACTGTTATTGTGAGAGCGAGACGGGGGTGCGGGATTTTGGGAACGGTGGGGGTAGGCTTCCTCCATTCGGCATGCGTCCCTCCCTAGTCTCTCTACTAACAGACAGGTCCATCATGGACGGTTGACACATCATTTATTTATTTATTTTTATTTTTTCCGTTGAAAAGTACATTATGGATTTCTTAAAAATAGAATTATGGTATCATTTCACTTGAAGAAGACAAAGACAATTATTTGTAGGTTTCAATGCCCTGTTGTGAGATAAAAGATTATTTTAATCAAAATGTATTAAGAGTATTTATTGTAATAAAAAATAAAATAAAATAAAATAATTTATTGAGTTTATATAATGAAATAAAAAGTAAATTAATTTTAGAGATTTTCAAAAAAAATTTAAGTCTTACTGTGTATCAAACTAGTCCTGATTATATCAAATAACATTTATTAATTTATAATATTTATTTCCCTAATAATTATTAATTTAATTAAATAAATTTATCTCAATGACCTCATTGCCCCCGGGCCATTATTTGCTGGGCTTTGAGCCGCCCCATCCATCTCATTGCCTAGTCATATAGGTGATGATGTTGGCACAGGCAAGGCACGATCACGTACCTCCCACGCCCAATTAATGTCCGTTCCAACACAAACAAATATCGAAAAATTTTAAAATGTTTAAAATTAATTTATTTTTTATTTTATTACATATATTATGAATTTATAAATTATCTTATTTTATTTTATTTTTTATTATACCAAATATTTTCTTATTCACACGCCCACTGTAGTTGCAGTAAAGAAACGTTTGAAGCTTTGAAATTTTTTAAAAAATATTTATTTTTATTTTATTTATGAATCACAAATTTAAAATTTTCACCAAATTTTATAACTTTAATTTGATAACTTCTTGCGATGCCAAACGTCCTAGTTCGTGTTCGACACGCGCTGTGGTGCCAGTATGATTCTGTCGCTCTCGTTTTTCAAAGCTCCGAGCAATTATCTACGTATACTAACCTTTCTTTTTTTCTTGAAAGGTTCACGTTACTGATCTTAGACATGCTTTTCCGGTGAAGTCACATGGAATTTTATTACGAATTCTCACCATTTTTTTATAAATTAATATTTACATAGGACTATTTGTTCCCTCAATCAAATATCAAAATTTATTAAAAGTTATAAGAAATTCATATTTTCTTTCAATCAAATTTCATTATCTATTTTTATATCAAATCTTTATATTTTTATTATACTTGTTACCAATCAAACACTCTCACAATAAATAAGACAATTTTAAAAAATATTTTTTTCATAAATTAAAATTTAATGACTAAAAATTATTTTTTATTTTATTCAATGATTGAGTTTTAAAAAATTAAAACTCATGAATTATTATAATTTTTTTATTTAAATTTTTAAATATATAAAAAATTTAATACTAATTTT
>QLOD02152882.1:0-14783 GCA_003260245.2 Sideroxylon spinosum
TTAATCACAAAACTTTCTACTCAACTATGACTTAAAAGCAATCAATTTTTTTTGGCATGACTTAAGCCCTTACAAGTATAAAAAGTGTGACTTGGGCACAATTTTCCCAAACTAAAACATTACCAAATAGGGCATTATGATGTCATGTTTGTTCAAAAAAGTTATGTGTTAAATGATAGGGTTGTTTAGGAATTTTTAATTTTATGAGGATATTTTTATACAAAAATTATTTTTCAAATATTCATGCTTTATGTATTAAATTATATAGTTTTTTAGGTATGTATAATTGTTATGAGAATTTTTCGTCTAAAAATTATTTTCCAAATATTTATGTTTTTATTATAAGGTGAGCCTATTTGTACTACATAAATAACCTCTTATACTCCACTTTGTTAGTTTATTAATTAAAATTACACAATTGCCTAAACTTTTTTCACTTATATTTTATATACATATAATGCTATGAAAGATCTTCTACAAAAATTCAATTCAAGACATAATTATAATGTTATAAATACTTTATTTTATAATAATTATAGTGTTATAAATACTTTATTTTATAATATAAATTATTTTTAAATGTATATACGAAACGCAACCTATTAATTTTTCTTAGATATTTTGATAAGAGGACAGTTAATTAAAATTCTTTTTTTTTTTAAATTCACTTATTCAAATTAATTAGCTTACTATGATAAAAAAATATATTTTTAATTTTTTTAAAAAACTATTTGTGAGTATAAAAAATTCACAGTAAATTTTCAAAGGAAAAATACATATGGTTTATTTGCTAAACATATATGTATGCTTAAAAGTTAATTTTTTGGTTCTTCGATTTTCCTAGTTAGATATTTTTTGGTAGTTTTATTTTTTTTGCTGTACGTAAATAGTGAGGTGAAAAAATCAATAATCCTATTTTAAATTTAGGATTAGTGAAAAGAGTTAATAGAGGTAAAGAACAATTAAAAATTTAAATTTACACGTTATCTTATTTTCATATTCGTAGGTTTTATGTAAGAAAAAAATATTTTAAAAAATTAAAATAAATTTTATTGTTTTTAATATTTTTAACATCATATAAAAAAAATTTTAATTTATTTTATAGCTTAATATTTTGTTTTAATTGATCTAAAAACTTTTCCATTTATTTTATCATCTTGATAGATATTTATTTATTTATTTATAAATCTTTCATAATTTATTTATTTTAATATTTATGGCATTTACTTCTTTTTCTTACTTTTTATTTCATCACACTATCTTTAAAATATATTAGTAAATTATGAGAATTGAAAGGAATGTATAGAATCTTATAAAATGATTTGAGAATGACAATAAAAGTTAAAATTTCAAAAGTTTATAACAAAAAGGATGAAAGAAATTAATTTTTTTATTTGATTAAATTATGAAATATTGACCCAATGTTTATAAACTTAATTTTATAATTAATTTTGATGATAACAAACATTAAATTGAATTTTTACAGTAAATTAATTTTTAAAGACATTGTATGAAATATTACAATTAATCTTAATTTGATAGATTCAAGTATGCTTGGAAGAGATTGATAGTATTGTTGAGGTATTTTTATATAATTTGGATGAAGAAATAAAAGAATTTCAAAGTTTGGAGTAATAAAAATTAAAGAAAGATGAAGACTTGTATTAGAAGGTTAACTCAGATGAGTAGAGGAATCAGACACTTTTTAGTATATTGATGATATCGAAAGATCTAATGGTTCAATTTTCATAAAATTTTAATATAGTAAATTAGACTTCCATATCTAAAACTTTACCGGAGAAAATGTTTTATGGATCTGAAGTTAAGATGTCCCAAGTTGGAATATTAGTCATTACAGAAAAGAGTTTAATTTTGAATTCGAGAGCTAATCTTAGTTTTTGAGACACAATTCATAATCTACAGTTTTAAAATTTCTGATTTTTGATGTGTGAAAAGAATACTTATAAAGTTATAACTTTTATAATAAGTTTTGTTAAATTATAAAAGCATCATTGTGAAATAGTAACTGTAATTGAAAACACGGATTTAGAATATCAGAAAAAACTATCTGGAACTAGTTTTGGTTTAGAGGTTATATCTGAAGATTTAACCATTAGACGGAACTTAAATTTGGCTAGAATATAGTTGACTTATATATTTACAAAGTCATTATTCAGAGTCAATATCCGATATGAATGTTATGAGGACAAAAAAAGGGTCACAAATATATCTTAGAAAATTTGAATCTGAAAGGCAATATTAAAAGTACGGAAATTCAAAACTTTTCAAGAGCAAAGGTATATTTTCACTTAGTAAAGGCCATTTGGAGATTTTTACCTACTACTAAAGTCTCAAGCTCAGATTCAAGAAGAAGAAGAAGGCAAGAAAGAAGTGCTTATAAAGAGATACAAGAAAGTCTATAACTTTACAAACATAGAGTGATTTTTTCTTACACTTATGTTTCATCTTTTATACTCAACTTGTGGGAGTTTTTTTTATTTTTATTTGATTGAGTGTTAAACTCACTATTGTTATTGTAAGAGAGGAAAATTTATAAGCCTCTTAATTTGTGAGAGTTTGGTGAGCTCTTATTGGTTTTAGTTTAGGTGTTAGAACCAAGATAAGGGATATTCTTTGAGAGAGACTTGTGGAGTGATTTAGGAATAGAATCCTTGGTGTGAGTGACTTGGGGATAAAATTACTTGGGAAAGATTTTCTTGCACATTGGGAAGCTAGTGTGTAACACGTTTTTCAAAGATTCTGGAGTGATTTAGGAATAGAATCCTTGGTGTGAGTGATTTGGGAATAAAATCACTTGGGAAAGATTTTCTAGCACATTGAGAAGCTAGTGTGTAACACGTTTTTCAAAGATTAGTGAATAAATCTCAAGAAAAATCTTGAGGAGTGGATGTAAGCAATATTGAAGCTAAACCACTGTAAATCGATTACGTTTGCTTCTCTTCTCATTTCTTTATATTTATTGCAAACAGTAACACTAACTTCATTCACAAATATTAAATATTAGTTTTGTGCATTCCATTTTTTTTTATTATCCTTTTCATCTTAATATATTTATTTTAAGAGTTGAAAGTTTTACTTGTAAATTTTTTAGGTAACCCTATTCAACCCCTTCTAGTGTTATTATTTGGGACAACGTGAAATAAAATAAAATAATATTTATTTTTATATGGTTGTTGAAAATATAAATATAGATATAAATAAAATTTATTTTAGTATTTAAAAATATTTGTTATTCTTTTATTGTTCTAAGGGTATTTATTCAAATTTATGAAAAGTTTATTTATTAATGGCATTATGTCACTTCAAATTATGCATAAGAATGGCTAGCAAATGTAAGATAGTTTTGTAATTTCACTTAAAAAGTAAAGTAAAGTGTGAAAAATTATTTATGTTGTGGAGATAGACTTACCATTTATTATACAATGGTAACATATTTTATGATTTTTAGAGGACATTATTGTCCAAAAAAAGTTATGTATTAAATCATAGGATTTATGAGGACATTTTTGTCCAAAACATATTTCTCAAAATATTCATCCTTTTATAAGTAATTAATGTAATATGTTTTTTATTTAAAAATATGTATTAAATTATAACATTTGTAGGTTTCTTTTTATTTTTAATACTAATATGTACTCATAAAATTTTAAAGGTATTTATAATTTTTAGATATTTTTGGTTAAAAATTATAAGATTCGTAGGTTTTTATGATTTTTATGGGAACATTTTTGTCCAAGAAAAGTTTTTAACATATTAAATCATTGAAAAACAATATTATTAAGATTTGTAGGTTTTTTTTTTAATAGTTTTTAAGAGGACATTTTTGTCCAAAACATTTTTTTTAAATATTCATGGTTTTATATATTAAGAAGATAACGATAATATGGATTAATCCCATAATATAACTTGTAAGCCAAACGTGAAATTTTAGTAAATGAATAGGTAAAAAATGTAATTTAAAAGACGTTTACTTTGAAGGTTTGGGGTTGTCATCAAAGAAGTACAGAAGTAACAAATCATCGGCCAAATCTAAAATTAGAGAGTAACAGTTATTCCTAGGTACGAAGGGAGGCATAATAAACAATAAATTTTACACTTATTATCCTACGCACTCTCTATGCATTTTGTAAATTACACTAATTACCCTTGAAGTTTAATAAAAATATATAAAGTATTTATGTGAATGCTAAAATTATAATTACTATCTCTTCCTTTTATTCTGTTACAAATTCCTTAATAGCATTAACAAGTCGTTAGAAATGTAATAATAATAATAATAATAATAAAATTGTAATCTTATAAATACCCTTTAACCAAATAAGATAAACTGTTTTACTCATCCTTGATGATTATCGAAAATATACAATGTACACATGTGTTTTTTTAAATTACATTGATTATACCTATTTTTTAAAATTTATTACAATAAAAAAGAGTGTTAGTATGCCATTAGGAGTAAGCTTTGTTTATGGGACATATTTTGTCCAGATGCGACTCAGATTGCATCCAATAATATTAGATTAGATTCGTTCAATTAAATATGTGATTTATTCGTTGGTTCAAGAATTAATGAATTTGGATCTGAATGATTTGTCAGATCTATTATTTTTAAAAATAAAAATTTTAAAAATATTTAAAAAATAATAAAATAAATTAAAAAAAATTGGTCCTTAATTGTCACATAAATGGACAACTGAAAAAATAGAGACTGGATTCTGTCTCGTTGTTTTGCACATATTATTAGGGTGGGCTATAATGAAGTTGGAGAAGCCCGTCTAATAGATTGTTTGTGTTTGATAATTTGGGCATCATTTGAACTGTGAGGTGCTGCTTTAAAGGAAATTTTAGAATATGGTTTTGGGTACCTCAAAAGCCTCTCTCAACTTCTCAGTGAATCCCTCTTTTTTATGATGTAGAGGCCGCCGTACGATTATCTCTTTCTGTTTCTTGTGCTTAACTAGTTGTTTATCGTTCTCGCCGGTGGCCGATTTTGTAGGTACGGGTATTTTCACCTTTGGTGCCCTCGGCCAGACTCAATAACACAGATACTCTTTTTGATTTAATTCCAAATTTGTCTTTGAATTTTGAAATTCCTTATGCGTGTAGCATTCGTTTCAACTTTTCATTTTATTATATATAATCGCTGCCTTTGGAGCCTTAAAAAAATAAAAAAAATTCAAAAGTTAAACTTAATAAATTTGAATTTTTTTTAAAAAAATTTCAAAATCCATTGGAATAGGCCAGAATAGAGCTTTTCAACGGTTTTACCAGAATTTTCTAAAAAATTGTATTGACATTTGTACCAAAAAGTTTCATAAAACTCCAAAAATTTTCAAAATTCTCCATTGAAATTGTGCTACGTGGCACTTTATATTATTTTAACAACTTTATATCAAATCAATAACAAATATCTAACCATCATTACAAAACAACTTTTAACACTCTAAACACCCAAAAGTTACACTTTTGTTTTTTATTTTTATTTTTTTTGGTTTTTTATGTGATTCCAAATGCAGCCAATATATATAAAAATATATATTTTAAATAAAATACACCTTTTATATTATAAAATGATAACTTAAAAAAATTATTTTTCAAAATATATTGAATCCATCGAGTATATATAAATTTGAACTGAATTTCACGAATCGGATCTGATTATTTTTAGATATGAATTTGATCCATTATAATTCAATTTGGATGTTTAAATCTAACAAATTTCATCCAGATCCACTCCATTAATAGATCTAATTATGAAGATTGACACATGTTGCTTATATTACCACAAAAATTAAATAAATAAATAATTATAATATCATAAGAAAATTATTTTTCTCCCTTCCTCTAACACCCGCATCCCTCCTGACAGTCCAATTTCAGCGCACGAAATTACAACATTACCATTCTTTTTACAAAATTATATATATTTATATATTTAAGTATTGATTAATTTATTTATTTATTATTTTTATCTTATAAATTAAATTCATTTATTTAATTATTTTTTACTATCTTTTTCACATTATTTATTTAATATTATTTATAATTTTTATTTATTGTATTTATCTTTTTTATACTTTATTTAATATTTATCTTTATATTGAATGATCTTTGGTTTATGTGTTAAATTTATCTATTTATTATTTATTTAATATTACTTATATCTTTTACTTATTATATTTATCTTTTTTTCTACTTTATTTAATTTTCTTTATATTTAATGATCATTGGTCTATGTGTCAAATAATCATTGTTTTTTTTACATATTAGATGATTCAAATGTTCTTCTTATTCTAACCACTCATTCAGTTATTTATTTTTATTTAATTAATTAATTTATTTATTTTGTATTATTTTTATTTTTAGGGAATATTAAATAAATAACAAGAATATAAAAATAAAATTATTTAATTAAAGAAAAAAGAAATAGATACAAAGAAATAAACACAAAAATAAATGAAAAACATTATATTAGAAATGTTAAATAAATAAGAAAAAGAAAAAACTTAAGTAAAAAACATAATTATTTAAATAAATTAAGAAGAATAATTATATAAAGAAGAGGGGTATTATGGTGATTTAGGTGGAGGCCTTTTTGTCCACGTGGGAGGTGCGGCTATCAGGGGAGAGGGAAAAAGCAACTCTCTACGTGAAAAAGAATTAAAAAGGATAAATTTCACTTACAATTTTATGCAAATTTAATTTTTTATAACCTAGGGGTTGGCCTTGTGGTGAAGACATGGGGCGTGGGAGTGTGCTCCCTCCAAGGTATCAAGTTTGAAACCATTTAGGTGCTATCAATTCCTTTTGGCCACCTTCGTAGACATTGTTTATTCTCACCCAATTTTTGAGTCCCATGGGGTGATCTATGAGCTTAAGATTTACTCATTAATGTATGTTTGTTGTGGAAGTAAAGAAAGGTAAATTTTAACTAGGCTAATTATTATCTTTCATTACATAATCTGGGAGTAAAGGTATATTGTTACTTTGGGGAGGATAATTTGCTCTTTTTCCGTTACTTGCATAAAATATTTTTTTATATTTTTGTAAAACCATAAACAACGTTCTCCTATAAATAATAAATATTATAAAATAATAATTTATTTAATTAATTATTAAATTCATTTATCAAAATAATACTTACTAAAAAATAATTTACTTATTAAAATAATTTATTTTAACAATTACTTATTAAAATAATTTATTTTAACAAATAATTCTCATAAATAATAATTTACTATAGATAATCTATTGTATAAATATAATTTATTAAAATTACTAATTTATAAATAAATAAAATTATTTGTTTTATTAAATTATTTTATCAAAAGAAAAATAATTTTTTTATTAATCTATAAAAAATTATTTTTGAATTAACATTTTTATTTAAAATTATATTTAATAATATATATTTTATTAAAATTAATTATAATTAAATAAAAATCACTATGATAATTTATTTTATTATAATATTTTACTAAGATTTATATTAACTTTTATCCCTTTATAATTTTTAGCATTGTCATGCCCTGGAATCCACAACCCGGGAACGTGTGTTCTTAACCCACCAAAACACCACAAAACAACATTCATCTAAATCAAACAGTGCGGAAGCAATTTAATATTGGTATTTCATCAATGAAATGCTCTAAAATCTATTATCGCCATGAAAAGGCTACACTACATATGCCACAAACCGGGCCCAAATCTAAATCCAAAATACATTGAACATAAATAGAAATAAAGCAAAAATCTGCTACTCTATCTCATGGTTCCAACACGAGCATCTGCCCCTGCAAGATCAACTGTAGGTGAGCACTAAACCACGTGTTCTCAGTATAAAGCATATAAGCATATTTTTCTTAATTCATGTAAGTCCAACAAATCATTATCAAAAGCATGAAAACATCTCATCATATTTAAAATCGCCTCATCACATCCATTGATCATTTTATCACATCAACCACTTAACCATGAAACCTTAGTTCCATGCTAATCATCATCTATCATCACAACATATTCCAACACCATAATATGGGTCAGGTACTCTGCAAGGTTAGGCTGTGGCCATAGAACTAAACTCAAATAAGATAGCCCTAGTCTTAAAGTCCCAGTCTATCGATAACCCTGGTTACATAAACCCAGTCTATCAAAATCAAGTCCCCAAACGTTGGTCATGGGGTACAAATGGTCCCGAAGTACCAAGTGTACAGATAGCCCTAGTCCTTTAGTCCCAGTCTATCACCGGATAGCCCTGGTCCCTCTATACTAGTCTATCGATAGCCCTGGTCCCATACTCCAGTCTATCAAATCTTGCCTTAAAGGCTAAGTATACACTGATACAGTCATATACAATATTTGTAGGTTTCTAACCTACTGGTTATGCCTAACCATCCTGCGCAGGTCTCGAGGTTTTCAACCCTTGGACTCTAGAACCCATTATTTCTAGTACCCTTAACGACCCCAATATCAAAATCAATATCAAATTCATAACCCTTTATAGTGTATCATACACAAGTTCCACCCTAACCAGGTTCCATATGTTCATCCATTTTACTTATAAGTTTTATGAAACATAAAGTATTCAGGGCCTAAGTTTCATGTTGCCCATACATGCTTACGTTAAAACAAATAGGCAAACCCACATAATCTCACATTATCATGTGTTTTAAAAGGCATAAGATTTATCGGAAATAAGAATCTAAAACAATCCTCATGTATCACCATAATTATATAGATTAATTTATACTATTTTGAGACAAAAAGTGCTTCAAAATCTCAAGTTTTAAGAAAAAATAGTGGACCTTGCAGCTTGGGCACGGGCAGCCCGAAGCTTCGGCCCTCGGACAGAATACCTCGCAACTTGGGGGATGGGAGCTCGAAGCTTCCCCCCCTTTTTTTTTAAAGAGATATAAATGAAATTTCTGAATATAAACTATATATATATATATTTCACATCAAAACTTTGTTTAAAATCAATGAACACCATTTTTTTCATAAAAATTTGTAAAACATGGATTTCCTTGATTTCATTCATCTATTTATAAATACAAATATATATGTATACCAATTTGACATGCTTTATAATTCTGTCCAAAAACTTCATAGAAAACAAAATAATAATTCCAACATATCTCATGTTCTCTAATTGAAGAACACATTCATACAACCAAATCCTTGCAAGAAATCAAGAAAAATAACCTATACGCTATCCCACCTACCTCGCTACACACGTAGATGAACGGTGCGTAAAGTGTTTCCTACCAACTCGAGTTGGTCTTTATAAAAAAATCACCGACGAGATTGTACCGAACTACACACGAACGCCCTTCAAAATTCACGGTAGAATTTCCTTTTCTTCTTCTTCTTCACTCGGCCTCACAAAGGGCTTCACGACGAGTCTGCTCTCTATTTCTCTCTTTAGGTTAGAAAGTTGTAAAAAAAAAAAGAGTCTGAAGGCTAAAGGTGTAGGGATTTTTAATATAAAACTTCTCCCATAAGCCTCCCCCGCTGTCATTAATCCTAGCCACCCAGATTAGCTAATAGAAATCCACCTTCCTCTCAACCAATAGAACCCCAGCACAGGTATAAAATACACATGCATGCGCCCAAAACAAAAATTAAAATTAAAATAAAAACAAGAATAAAAATCTGAATTTTAAAATAATAATAAATTAAGTGTATATAAAAAAAAATATGGGTCTTTACATCTTCCCCTCCTTACAAAATTTTCGTCCTCGAAAGTTAGAACAAAAGGAAAAACACAACAAAGCACATTCAAGTAAACAGCTCGGGGTATCGGTGCCTTATATCTTGCTCACGCTCCCAAGTTGATTCTTCTGTCCCATGATGTTTCCAAAGCACGCGAACGAAAGATATAGTCTTCCCTCGGAGAACCTGTTCATGAGAATCCATAATCCTCATAGGTTTTACCTCGTAGGAAACGTCAGAATCAACCTCAAGCTCTTCCCAATCTAAAACATGAGACGGATCAGGATTATACTTTCTTAGCATGGACACATGGAATACTGAATGCACTCCAGACAACCTTGGTGGCAAAACCAAACGATACGCCACCTCACCGACCCGTGCTAACACCTCGAACGGCCCAATGAATCTCGGTGACAACTTACCTTTCCGGTTACGGTCAAACCGAAACTGTCCCTTACGTGGCGAGACTTTGGAAACACGTGGTCTCCCACATTAAACTCCAATGGCCTATGCCTCCGGTCAGCATAGCTCTTCTGACGACTACGTGCCGTTTCGAGCTTCTGTCTGATGATTTTAATTTGCTCTGTCGTCTCTCAGACCATTTCAGGTCCCAACAAAGTTGTCTCTCCAACCTCTGCCCAGCATATAGGAGATCTGCATGGCCTGCCATACAATGCCTCATAAGGCGCCATCTCGATACTGGACTGATAGCTGTTATTGTATGCAAACTCCACCAATGGAAGGTGTGTCTCCCAACTACCTTGAAAATCCAGTACGCATGCCCGAAGCATATCCTCCAAGATTTGAATGGTATGTTCAGACTGTCCATCTGTCTGAGGATGATAGGTGGTACTGAACATCAACTCTGTACCTATGGCTTGCTGAAGACTATGCCAGAAATGAGATGTAAAACGGGGATCTCTATCTGACACAATCGAAACTGGAGCTCCATGTAACCTCACAATCTCTCGGATGTACAACCTCGCCAAACTATTCATATAATCAGTTAAACAAATTGGCAAGAAGTGTGCTGACTTTGTCAATCTATCGACCACTACCCATATGGTGTCATGCTTCTTGGGAGATTTAGGTAAATTTGTAACAAAGTCCATGGTGATGTTTTCCCACTTCCATTCCAAAACAGGTAATGAATGAAGCAATCCTGCTGGCTTCTAATGTTCTGCTTTCACTTGCCGGCAAGTCAAACACTTACTCACAAACTCAGCTACATCCTTCTTCATTCCATTCCAAAAGAACTGAAGACGGAGATCTTTGTACATCTTTGTCCCTTCGGGATGTATTGTAAATTTGGAGTGGTGAAACTCCCTCAAGACTGTTTCCCGAACCGAAACTGGAACAAACAATCTCCCTTGGAATCTCAATTCCCCATCTGAGCCTATTGTCCAACCAAGTATGCCCTCATCACTATTCATTCGTATTCGGTACTCATCTACCTCAGTATCGGTACTCTGGGCCTCCACAACTCTGCTTAACAAAGTAGGCTGAACCACTGTGGAACATAACACTGCTCGTTTCTCAACCTCCTGATAGTCAAGTCCAAACTCACACAAACTATCCATCATTCTCCACTCCTATACTGCCACATTAGCCAAGGTGGCGTGGTTCTTCCGGCTCAAGGCATCAGCAACCACATTGGCCTTACCCGGATGGTAATGCAGTTCAAAGTCAAAGTTTTCCATGTACTCGACCCATCTTCTCTGCCTTAGATTTAGATCTTTCTGAGTAAAGATGTATTTCAAGCTCTTGTGGTCGGAGAAAACTTCAAATTTCTCCCCATAGAGATAGTGCCTCCAACTCTTGAGTGCAAAGATAACTACTGCCAACTTAAGATCGTGCATAGGGTAATTTTTCTCATGAGTCTTTAGCTGCCGAGACCCATAAGCTACTATCTTCCCTTCTTGCATTAAAACACAGCCAAACCTTGCTTGGATGCGTCACAATAAATTGCATACCCTAATCCACTTTCTGGGATCATAAGCACTGGAGCAGAAGTCAATCTTTTCTTTAATTCTTGGAATGAATACTCGTAAGCTTCATCCACACAAACTTGACTCCTTTCTGTGTTAATCTTGTCATCGGCCCAGCTAGTCGTGAAAAGTCTAACACAAACCTCCGGTAGTATCCTGCCAGCTCTAGGAAGCTACGAATTTCAAACACGGTTGTTGGTCTCGGCCAATCTATAACTGCCTCAATTTTTGAAGGGTCTACTGTAACACCCTCACCAGATACCAAATGCCCAAGAAATTTTATCTCTCGGAGCCAAAATTCACACTTACTAAGCTTGGCATATAGTTGGCGGTCCTTTAAAGTCTGAAGCACAATCCGTAAATGCCTCTCATGTTCTTCTTCCGAATGTGAGAAAACCAACACATCGTCGATAAAGAAGACCACAAATTGATCTAGATACTTACTAAATATTCGGTTCATCAGATCCATGAATGCCACTGGTGCATTTGTCAACCCAAATGGCATAACTAGGAACTCATAATGGCCGTACCGAGTCCTAAATACTGTCCTGGGGACATCCTCTGGTCGCACCCTTAATTGGTGATAACTGGTCCTCAGGTCAATCTTCGAAAAGAAAACGGATCCTTTCAATTGATCAAATAAGTCATCAATCCTCGGTAAAGGATACCGATTCTTGATGGTGACTCTGTTCAGTCTTCTATAATCAATACACATTCTAAGTGTGCCATCTTTCTTTACTGCAAACAGCGCTGGTACAACCCATGGAGATGTGCTTGGTCAGATAAACCCCTTATAAGTCAGCTCCTCAATCTGAGCTTTTAATTCGGCTAGCTCTGCTGGTGCCAACTGATAAGGTGCAATAGATATCGGCTCGGTCCTCGGAGCCAAGGTTATTGCAAACTCTACTTCTCTTTCTGGTGGTAACCCAAACAAGTCTTCCGGAAATACTTCCGAAAATTCACAGACAACACGTGGTAACTCAATCATACTCTGTTCCTCATCCTCCATGGTCATACTGGCAAATAGGCTACAAAGTTCCACTCGTCCTTGTCCATCAAGAGAAGGCAAAGTCTGCGGATTGTAGCGATCTCCCGTGAACTTGACCATATTTCCCTTATGAGTATGCAAGGTCACACGGCCCCTAGAATAATCAATAAATGCTCGGTAGGCTACCAACCAATCCATACCGAGTATTACATCAAAACTATTCATCTTGAATACTATAAGGTCGTGAGAAGACTGATAATCCCCTACTGTATTATTCACCCGAATAGACCACACACAGCCCTTACAAATCTTACTCAACTGAGAAAATCCTCCAATTAGGGTCTCAACACGCATGGGTGAAGGTAAAAACTCAATAAGCAAACGAAGCGCAGAAACACGACTCTCAAAAATAAGTGAATGAGAAGCCCCAGTATCTATCAAGGTTATAACATGCGTAGCAAAAACTGTAAATGTACCTCGAGTCATAATTGGCTCAACAGGTCCTTCCTTCTGAGCTACGGCAAATACCCTTCCCTGAGTGGGAGCTACTGGTGGCCTTTCGCCTCCCTGCCTCTGCTGCGAACCACCCTGAGCTATCCTTGGGACACTTCGGGGCACCACCATTTGGGCCATGCTGATACTGATTATGAAAACACTGAGAGGTTGCCGGCCTGTTACTCTGAACCGACTATGCCGGGTGCTGATATTTAGCAATACTATTGCCCTGAGGACAGTTCCTGGAGATATGGCCTTGTTGGCCACAAGAGTAACACATCGGTGGTCCCGACATTTGGTCAACCCTCGATTCAAATCGCTGCTCAGCCCTAGCAGGTGCATTCTTTAATGGGTAAAAATACTTCTTGTGCCCTGGCTGGTGACATATATGACATACTATTAGGCCCTGGGACTGTGTCCTGCCTACTGACTGAGTAGGAGCCACGCCTCCTTGCTGGAAACACTGTGGTTGGGATTCACTGGGTCCCTTTCTATTCCTTTTCTTAGGCCAACTGTCTGACTGAGGAGTAACACTCTTACTGAGCCTATTCTCATTCATCACCTTCACATCATTCAAGTCTTTTTCAATGGTCATTGCCCTACCAGTCAAGATCTTGTAGTCGTCTAACCCGAGTGGGACAACTCTGCCCCTGATGGCTACTCGCAGACTCCTCTCAAATCGTCTGAACCTATACCTTTCTGTAGATACTAATTCCGGAGTGTAAGTAGAGAGAGATGAAAATCAGTGCTCATACTCCAGCACTGTCATGATTCCCTGAGTTAATGCCATGAATTCTTCTCTCTTTGCATCTCTGAGTGCAATAGGAAGAAAATGCACGGAATAACTCCTGGAATCTCTCCCAAGTCAAAGCTGCCACAACTTGTGAATCCTCTACAGAACTCCACCACATATCAGCATCACCAGTGAACTGAAAGGTGACGAGGGAAATCCTTGTCTGAATATTTGTGATCTGAAGAGCCTTGAAAATTTTCTCGCATTGGCTAAGAAAACCCTCTGCAATATCGGCATCTGGCACTCCATCATAACTGGGAGGCTTCATCCTCTTAAAGTGCTCTAAAGAACCCATCCGCTGACTAGAAGCTAGTGGAGGTTCCATTCGTGCTCCACCTCCTGCAATCACTGCCATGGCTGCTGCCACCTGGTGCACGAATTTGGTAGGATCAAATGCTGCAGGTGTCTGGACTGAAGGCTGTCTAGATTGCACCTGCTCCTGCTGTGGCACTGAAGCCACTCCTGGCAAAGCCTCTAACCCGCACCGACATTAGACCCTTGCTCGTGGTTCAAATTAGCATGAACATCCACAGCTGGGACCCACGGTCCATGCCAACCTGATCACCACGGCCACGACCACGACCTCCTTAGGCCCCACGACTTCTGGGTCGCCCACGTCCTCTGCCCTTAGCAACTGGTGCTACTCTCGGCACCATTAAGCTAGAAACAAGGAAAAACAAAATTTAGATTTTGAATTTTTTTTAGGCCTCAAAAAAAATTCGATCACGCACAACACATTTCAAAACACATAATCCCAAAACTAGAAACAATTCCCACTGTCCCTAGA